>JARKIE010000192.1:0-182426 GCA_029378255.1 Mycena rosella | reverse complement strand
CCGTTGCGTGGGATGGTTTCGGTAGTCCCCTTGTGTGGGGTGGTTTCGATAGTTCTGCTTTCGCTTCCTCTCCACCCCACTCCCTTCCCTGCCTGCCTCCACGTCACTGCTAATGCCGATGCTAATTGATACTCAACATCCTCCTCGCGCGCCTCAACACGACGCACACCGTCGCGGACCTGCGCGCGGTCATCGATGCGTGCGTCCTTTTTTTTTTTGTTCACTTCGTTTCCGCTCTGCATTCCCGGTCTTTCCTTCGTCCTTGATTTTTCAATTTTTCGTCGCGTCTGCGTCGTCCCCCGCTGCGCCTCCGCGTACTCGCCGTATTCGCAACTGCGTCTTCACCGCGTCCGCCGACAGCCTACCTCCGGCGGCGAACTAGCCTCGGGCGGGTGAGGCGAAGCGAGGGGTGGCGTTTTTTTTTTCGTGTGTGTTTCGGGGATGGCTGTACGGAGAGTAAGTTTCGCTATTCATGGGCTGGCAAATTCACCCGTGCTGGATAGTATCTTTTACTCCACCACGGAAGAGTTCAGACAAGCATGGAGCTCGCCCGACTTTGTAAAATACGACCTGAATTTGCCCGGCAGCTGGATGGGCTCTGATCAAGTAGGTGTTCTAGTCTGAGCTTTCCTCCCCTGTCTAATTATTTTCCGCAAAGCGGGGACTTCTTCCCTGGAGATAACATAGCTCCTCCAATCGCTAACGGTGCGTATTGAAATTATAAATTTCGGGATATTCGTGAGGTTTGGCTCGGTCGTATAAAATGGATTGTCGCAGGGTTGAAGCTCGCGCAGCGCTGGGGATCCATATCACGTCGCTATTGAAGATAGATACCAAACTTTACATGTTCACTTCGATTTCGGTTGAACGCCGTAGAGCCAGATAAATTCCGCGAAGTCAACCAGCGCGATTCGCTTGCCATAAGTAGCACTTTCTCTCGGTCCAAACCACTTATTTTATGTTCAAGTGCGCAATTTATGTTGACAGAGCAAGCTCACGGGTGAGAAAATTCAGCATCCGCCTGGCAACTGCGATTTATCGACGTCTAGCCATCAACATGGTAACTCGAGCCGATCTGATGGACGATAGGAGCTTTATCTTGCATACGGCTCACGATGGTGCTGCCAAGTTCGTCTCAATTGGCACGAGGACGCCGCCATCACGGCTGCGATGCCGCACCTGGAGCGCTGGCTGCAGTGGTCGGGGGAGCACGAGTATGCCCTCGGTCCGATCATGACCGAGAGCCGCTGGGACGCATTTGTTCAGACGTTCCCGTCGTTTGGGGGTACGAGGTTGAGAAGGACGAGATCAACACAAAACTGTGAACGAGCACAGAGCAGGTGTTGGTTGCAAGTCGCATCGTTGGATCTCGGTGGAGTTGGATCGCTCAGTCGAATGAGCATCAGTACTAATACAGTCGGATTTGTCATAATGCATACCGTCGGTGGACCCCAAAACCTTATGCATTATGAGCCATATGCATTGCGAGATCTTGTCACACTGTGTGACTCTCAGTGACACCGTGACATAACCGTCACTTTCGAGAGGGAAAATAGTTTGTACAGTAAATACAGCATTTATTGCCGAGATTCAGTTAGTTTGCACACCAGTCTTTTCTTCCGGAGCTATGGAAGATGTGGTCAAAGAAGAAGTTGAAAGAAATCGGTGTGTTTCCTCGTACATTAATCGCCGAACGTATGTTCCCACGGCCTTGAACACGGCTATGAGAGCGTGGTCCGGTTTCCAGTGTGTTGAAATCTGTTTGGGCTCCAAAAAAGAGCACTTCTAGTACTGAAGAGCACTGTATTGCCCTCTTAGGAAGTTCAAAAAATGCATAATGGACCTGGAAAGCTTATGCATTATGCATTATCACCAAAATGCATAAAATCCCCGCCTACCAACTCGGTGGACATCAAAACCCTATGCATTATGAGCATTATGCATTCCGACCTAATGCATTATGACAAATCCGACTGTACCTCTGTTAACATTGCAACTGTGCGAGTCAGAGCCGTTGTCACCGAAAATTATAATGAAGATAAAACGCGTTCCTCCAGACGCTTTCGCCGTTTGTGGGACACGAAGCTGAGAAAGACAATGATCATGACAATGCTGGTTTTTCTGCAGAGGCGGTTACAGTGGAGAGCGTCGGAGTAATATTTTGAAAGACGGTTGTCTTCAGGAAGCGTCGCTGAGTCGAATAAGCATCAGCATCAATAATACCACCTCCGCTGCAAGCAAGTCCCAGTTCGAGCTCGATAACCACCGAAAATTAAATAAAGCCCAGCCTCTATAATAACTCCTCCCCAATAAATTAAGTCAGCCAGTCTCATCTGGCCCAGCCAACCGACCTACCACCAACCTACCACCACCCCGCCTCCCCTTCCCCCTTGCCCTTCCCCTGCTGCCCTGCCAACAACGGCGTCGCCTCCGTCTGCTCAAGCAAGTTCGTCGCCGACCCCTCGCCCTCACCCTCCCCGCCCAAATTCCCCTTCCGCACATCCCCCGCAACCGCCTCCCTCAGCGCGCTCGCCAGCGCCTTCGTCACGCGCCCGCGTCCTCCTCCGCGCCCACCACCAGCCCCGGCACGCCCTCTTCCTCCTCCTCCGCGTCCCGGTACTGTGAAGGTGTGGAGGCGCCGGGGAAAGTAGAAGAGTGAGTGTCGGAGGGAGAAAAGAGCGGCGCGCCAAAGCCGTCGATGCGCAGCCGGCGCTGGCGGAGTTTCAACGCGATGCAGATGGCGAGGAGCGCGCCCTGCATGAGGCCCGCGACGGCGTAGGTTATCCAGCCTGCGCGGGCCGTTGTAAATAAAGGATACAGGAAAGGATTGAAGGAAGTGTGGGTGGCAGAACACGTACTGGTCCAGTTCGTTTCGGGTCTAGGAAAAACGCGTTAGTTGGAATTGGAGGAAGAGAAGAGATTCAGAAAAACGGAATGAGGAGAAAAAACAACAGCGGCCTGCGGCAACGTGAACCGCACCTACATAAGCAAAGACAATACCCAGCACCGATGTCGAAGGAAACAAGGAAAGAAAGTCGGCCATAAAATAAATCGCAGCCCACCTGAGCGCAATACTAAGCACCATCGCGACCGCGCCCGGCAAGCGCCCGGGCTCTGCACGCACATCATTGGCACGCTGAGCGCGCCGACAAGCCGAGCGTGTCACGTCGTCGTGATCTGGGGGAGGTACTATATGGCCGCGGGCAACGCGGCGGAGACGCCGAGGTAAAGTGCCCAGCACGCGAGCGGGACGGCGAGCTCTGCGGGCGGGTCGGGTACGGGTACGGCACGGGGAAGATGGGCGGGCGCGTGGGGGCGGGCGAGGAGAGGAGGAGGAAGAGCGTGAGGGTGGGGGAGAGGATGCTTAGGTAGGTTAGGCGCGCGCGATGCATATCAGCGGAGGATGGTGTACAAGTGTGCGATGGTGACGTTCGCGAGGAGTACGCTGCGCGCCCAGGGCTGCGAGCGCACGAGGGCGGCCTTTCCGGTCCGCCGCGGGGGCAGGTCGGTGGATTCGACGTATTTGAGGTGCGGGGGGAAGTTGAGCATGTAGAGGACGAAGCTGATTTGTGCATGAAATAACGGGGGGTGAATATCCTGAATATCCGGAGGCAAGACAAAACGAGGACGCACATGAAAGAGAACATTGGTCCACTGCAGCCCGACCTGCACTAACCCCGCTTGATCCCCGCGGTGGATTCTACACAGGCCGCAATAGACTGTCCAGATTTTAAGCTTCGCACACGCCGAGGGTATCACAAGAGCGACGCACTACCACGCGGCAGTACCGGATTTGTGTGTGCTGTACGGTTATCCTGCGGGGAGTCAGTGGCCTCTCCATCCCTGAACCAGAAAAGTCACGCACATATTAAGAAAGCCTGCGGAGCTCGTGCCGCCCAACAACTGGAACCACGGACTGAGCCCCTCGGAGGTGCCTTGGTGGATTATCCGGAAGTGCTGCGGGAGGTATGAGATGACGAGTCCGACGCAGAGACCCGCCGTGAGTGTCGCGGTGAACCAGTCGTGATGCTGGAGCGTTTGGAAGCCGGTGTTAAAGCGATATTGGACACAGGGAGAGGCGCAGTCGGTGGCATTTCAGCGAGCCGCAGACAAAGAATGAGTGAGCGCGGAGGGGTATGCTATTAGATCGGGACGAATAGGACGGAATCGGGCGCTTACGGGTGTGCAGGTATCGTCCAACATGGCGGGGGAGATGAGGGTAGGAGGACGCGCCGTTGAGCACGTGCATTGTAAGTAAATGATGGGCGCTTAAGCCTCGGCTGTTTTAGAATCTTTCCAAAGGACTTGAAGGACAGCAACGCCATCCAAAAACTACCGACGATATAAGCTTGTGCACTGCTCCGGAATGCTACGGACTGTCTCTTTCGAAGCCTCATCCACTGCGTCGACTTCAACTTCTATGCGAGCTCTATTGAACCCTCGCTCATGAATATGCACCTCGGGCATTTCTCATTGACCTACAGAATTCTCTATTCTATTCCAAAAATTTCCGCTGGTCGTCCAAGTCAACATACGCACGCACTGAAGGCTGCCGGGCACTGGAACTTGAATGTTTTGTATTGAGTCAGACTTGTGGACGTCCTGTACATGTTCCCACCTCCGTTTCCGAGCCCGAAGTTTTTGATCGCGGTGACCAGCACAGTGTTGAGACCGTGCATATGCGATTCCGGCTTCTAAGCCAGATACGGGTACAGAATAGGACTTGCATAAGCACACTGATATATTCAATACTTATTTTTTGAAGCCCCCGGTCTCGGCAATTAAAGGAAGTTGGTGAACGAGTACAATAGAAGCAGCTGATGACTTGGAAGGTTTTAACGATACCCCATCACTTTAAAACGTGAGCGAAGAAAGAGAATTGCAGCTTCAGTGAAGGAATCCAGCGGGTGGGGGATCGATTAAGTTGGCCCGGCCCATTTTCGATACGGGCAAGGAAATGGACCTTCACGCGCAGACGGAGCTGTGCACGGGTCGGGTGCAGGATCATTGTGGATCACCCCGCTCGGGATGCTCCTTCGGTGCTAGCGAAGAAAAGGAAACACAAGTAGAATATTTGTATACATGTAACGAAAACGTATGAACGATACTAGAAACAAAAATAACTATCGTGTATGGACATCAGGGTCGTGAAAAGAGAGAGAAGTAACTACATGCATATATCAAAGATTGGATAACCGGACTATTGATTCAAGTTGAGAAAGCATACGGACAAGGGGAAAGAAATGTGCTCACATATCAAACTCCCATGTGAATAAATGGTATCCAGCGCTCATACGGAACCTTTTGCCTTTTCAATTCCTTCACTGCGAGGTGCAGTGCCTCGGCTGCATCACTAGCCCGAGGTTGGCGCCCATTACGAAAGAGGTGAGAGTAGACAATCTCGGAAACAAGTGGTCCGTCCTGATCGTTCATGGACCACAGAGTCCCGATAGCGCCACGGAACCCCGCCGCAATGAATCCACCCCCTAGATGGAATGATTCGTTGACCAGTACACCATCCCCCATGGCAGTCTGGCAGGCAGCAAGGAAACAAACTCCGCATTTTCGAGGGGCATTCGAAGAATTGTTTCCAAATCCAACGTCCCTCCGTATAGCAGGAGATGACTCTTTGTTGGTTGAACTAAATCCTGTTTTCCGTGGCAGGCCAAGTGGAGCCAAGAGCATTCTTCTAGTTGCTGCTTCACAGCATCGACTGTGGCTTGTTGCCCTAGAAGCACTTTTGGCTTGTTGACAATAGCGAGAATCTTCTCGACCTCCTCCCCTACTCCTTTCAGGTATTGAGACTCCCAGATGCAGTATGCGTTACTCCAACAACACCAACTTTCAGTGGAGCATCTGTTGGATTTTTGGCATAGGAATCTAACAGCGCTCCCAATGTTGCTGTGTAAGAATGGATAAATTCATCCGTTGGAGGGCAGGCATGCAAGGGCAGTCCCGTAAATGCCCCGGTTGGCAACCACCACAACCTCCCACTATGGACACCATGCTAGAAAGAGACAAAATAGATTAGCAAGGAACTGTGGACATGAAGTTGGCAATACTTACTGAACTCAACACATTATATATAGGGGAAACAACATGCACCCAGAGCCACGTCAACATGTCCGAAAAACATTCTTTTGTTGTTTTCGATGTGAACAACTCTTGCTGACCAAAGAGCCTTGTTGACACAGATTCTCCTCGGATGCGGACATCACATCGGCCAAGCAACTCTCTGAGCACAACCTGGTGTGTCTCAAGTAGCTCCAGGGTCACATCTGGAAGTAAAATGTGGACTGGATCGGAGTGTGGATTGACCATGAGGATCCCATCACAACCTTTTGCATTACTATTCAGAATCACAACAGGGCCTCCTTGTGATGCACCTTGAAGTACAGTGTATGACTTGGGGAGGAGAAAATGATTCAGGTCCAGCTGCTGGCGAATTTCTGCAAGGAGTTCGTTTCTCCGTGCCACAATTTTCATAACCTCAAATGGATCTATGCATGTACCACTGTAGAGGTGACCTGAAAGTTGGCGCAATTCATTTGCCAGAGTTAGGGGAACATCTTCATTTCCCGGAGTTGGGGCATCAAGATCTGTTTTCAGCTGTATTGTTTGCTGAAATATGGTAGCAACACCCTGCTCCATAAATGTCACAGCAGAGGTAAGTCGGCTGATGTCTGCACAGACCCTGACAGCATTTGAGGTGGCCTTTCCAATATCAAGTCTATGAAGAGCATCATGGCGCACAGGTATTGAGTGACCAATCCACAGGAGCTCCGGTAGCAACTTAAATGCAGCAGAGTAGGCTACTACACAGTACTCAGGCTGGAATTCTGCTGAAAAGGAGGCCCATTCAAGAGCGGTCATCCAACATTCTTCAGGAGTGGAGAATGATGTGTTGAAGCAGGCATGATAATGAGAATTCATGGCTTCCAGATCATGCACATCTCTCAACCGCTGGTATCGCTCTTTGAAACACACCGCAAGAGGCCACATCAAGTCTGAAACTGGAGATCCTTTGGGGACAAGTTTCACTGCTTGTTGGATGCTGTCCAGCGCGGCTTGGAGGTCCTGGAGGTCACCCAGCCTTTTGTACTGCTCTACATAACAGCCGCCAAGGTCCCGCATTACTGGGATTAGACCAGGATGTCCATCAGGGTAGAGTTTGGCTGATTGCAGAAATTTCTCTCGAGCAGCTTCAATATCCCTGGGTTCTTTCAGCCTTGTGTATCGCTCTGCAAGACAGACCCCAAGCTCCCACTGCAGTCCAGCTAAATCTATGTGTCCTTCAGGGGTGGCTTCAAATGCATCTTGATATTTTCTCTCTGCAGATTCTAGATCCATGAGATTTCCCAGCCTCCTATATTGATCCATGTAACAGGCTCCAAGAGTCCGCATCCACTGAGCAAGATCAGGATGCCCATCAGGAGTGAGTTTTACAGCGTCTTGGAATGCCGTCTGTGCAAATTCCAAATCATTGAGATCTCCCAATCTCCGATATCGGTTTCCAAAACAGCTTCCAACATGATACATCAGCTGGGCAAGATCGGGGTGTCCTTCAGGGGTGCATCTGACTGCTTTTTGAAATGTCTTCTGTGCAGCTTCTAAATCCCTGAGGTCTGAGAGCTGATTAAACCGATCTCTCTGACAGATCCCCAATGTCATCAGCAGTGGGGCTAGACTTGGATGCCCATCTGGGGTGAGTTTCAGTGCTTGTTGGAAGTGGTTTTGGGCGGCATCTAAGTCCTTGATGTCTCCCAGCCTCTGAAATCGTTCTCCAAAACAGATCCCAAGATCCTGCATCAGCTGTGCAAGTTCCGGGTGTCCTTCGGGGATAAGTTCCACTGCAGTTTGAAACTTTTCGTGTGCAGCTTGCAAATCCTCCACAGCTCCCAGTCGCTGATATCGCAGCCTATGGTTAACCCCCAATAGTGTGATAAGTGAAGCTAGAGTTGGGTGCCCATCAGGAGTGAGTTCAATTGCTTGTTGAAAGTGGGTTTGGGCGGCTTCAAGGTCCTTGAGGTCTCCCATCCGCTGAAATCGCTCTCCAAAAGAAAGCCCAAGATCCTGCATCAGCTGTGCAAGTTCCGGGTGTCCTTCGGGGGTAAGTTCCACTGCAGTTTGAAACTTTTCATGTGCAGCTTGCAAATCCTCCATAGCTCCCAGTCGCTGATATCGCAGCCTATAGTTAACCCCCAATAGTGTGATACATGAAGCTAGAGTTGGGTGCCCATCAGGAGTGAGTTCAATCACTTGTTGAAAGTGGGTTTGAGCGGCTTCAAGATCCTTGAGGTCTCCCATCCGTCGAAATCGCTCTCCGAAACAGATTCCAAGATCCTGCATCAGGTGTGCAAGTTCCGGGTGTCCTTCGGGGGTAAGTTCCACTGCAGTTTGAAACTTTTCATGTGCAGCTTGCAAATCCTCAACAGCTCCCAGTCGCTGATATCGCAGCCTATGATTAGCCCCCAATTCTGCGATAAGGAAAGCTAGAGTCGGGTGACCATCAGGAGTGAATGTGATTGCTCGCTGAAAATGGTTCTGGGCAGCATCTAGGTCCTTGATGTCTCCTAGCCTCTTAAATCGCTCTCCAAAACAAGTTCCAAGATTGTGCATTCGGTCAGCAAGCTCAGGATGTCCTTCAGGGGTAAGCTCAATGGCGGTTTGAAACTTATCATGTGCGGCTTCCAGGTCCTCCACCTCTCCAAGTTGCTGGTATCGATATCTATGGGTAATCCCCACTTCTGTGATAAGCAAGGCTAGAGTTGGATGCCCATCAGGAGTGAGCGTGATCGCCTGCTGAAAATAGTTCTGGGCAGCATCTAGGTCCTTGATGTCTCCTAGCCTCTTAAATCGCTCTCCAAAACAAGTTCCAAGATTGTGCATTCGGTCAGCAAGCTCAGGATGTCCTTCAGGGGTAAGCTCAATGGCGGTTTGAAACTTATCATGTGCGGCTTCCAGGTCCTCCACCTCTCCAAGTTGCTGGTATCGATATCTATGGGTAATCCCCACTTCTGTGATAAGCAAGGCTAGAGTTGGATGCCCATCAGGAGTGAGCGTGATCGCCTGCTGAAAATAGTTCTGGGCAGCATCAAGATCCGTAATTTCTCCCAGCCTCCTAAATCGCTCTCCAAAACAGGTTCCAAGATCGTGCATCCGCTCAGCGTGATCAGGATGTCCATCAGGCAAAAGGTCCACAGCGGCTTGAAAATTAGCATGTGCAGCTTCAAGATCCTCCACAGCTCCCAGCCTCTGATATTTACATCTCAGACAAACACCCAGTTTCCCTATCAGCAAGGCTAAGTTTGGGTGTCCATCAGGGGTGATTTCGATCGCTTGTTGAAAATTCCTCTGGGCTCCTCAAGATCTTTGAGGTCTCCCATTCTCAAAAATCGTTCTCCAAAACAGATTCCAAGATTCTTCATCAGCTGGGGGAGACAATGGTTTCCTTCAGGGATGAGTTCAAGAGCTGTTATTGCTCTTTGGAACATATCTTCTGCAGCTTTAAGGTCCTTGATTTCTCCCATCCTCTCAAATTTTTCTCTGAGGCAAATCCCCAGTTCTGCCATCAGCGGAACTAGATTTTGGTCTCCCTTGGGAACATGTTCCAGAGCAGCCTGAATTTCATTCTGTGCAGCCTCAAGATCCTTTAGAGCACCCAGCCTTTCATATCGTTGGCGAAAACAGGCCCCGAGGTTCCCCAGAACACCTGCCAGATCCTGCTCCCTGTCAATGGCAAGTTTCCCTGTTCCTTGTTCATGCTCGAGAGCCATGAGTTTGAGAGCAGTGTCATAATGTTCCACTGCCTTCCCAAGATCCTGCAGGTCTCCTGCTTCTTCATATTGTGTGTGGAAAGTGTCTCCTAAGCTTCGGTGATGGTGATAGTCACCAAGATCTGGATCACATATTGGTGTCTAAACAGGATTACGGTAACCTGACTCACCTGGATCTGAGGCAGGTCCTGAAAATAACATGCCATCAGAAATATCATTGCTCTGTGCGGAATATCAGTTGTCATGCACACTCGGTAATGCAAGGGGAAAAAAACTCACAATCTGGACAGACATCTGTGGGCGGGGAGAGTGAAGGTGAAGGGGGATCAATTGATCTCTTATAGCATTATATAGCTCACACCAGTATATATAGCCTTGGCGCTAGCATGGGAGAATCAGTGTCAGTATAAAATTAAACAGATCCTTACCCACCTGTGAGATTGGACTCGTTACCCTCCCTTTGGCCGATCTTGAAAGAATGGTATATTGGATCAATGTGTATTTGTCCCCAATGTATATTGTCTTTTTCCAAACCGAGAGGTCGTGGGATGGACTGGAAAGTATGGAATCAGCAGCCCTTCCAATCTGCGGGGCGCTACTTCTGATTCAGGTACCATGTTTTTAAATAACCGTGGACAGGTTGAATGGTCGCGTGCCACGGAGCATTGCCGCCCAGGAGGCACGACTCTCCCCTTCTCACGATGTTACACTTGGTGCAGTTTGTCACAGAAATTCGATTGGGGATGCCTGAAAGGATGGTTGGAGAGTGAAAATCAACTTCAAGCTTTCGGCAGAAGGCACTCCATGGGCGGAATTTGCACAGTATAGTTGAAAATCTCGGAAATCGAAGATCTTTCATCAGCGCTCGAGAAGCGAGATGGCTGTCACAACTCGGGTCCCGCACCGGACTTACGGCGAGGCCAGATACGCCGTGAGTGTCGCGGTGAACCAGTCGTGATGCTGAAGCGCTTGGAAGACGATATGAATGTGATATTAGGCACCAAGGGGGTGCCAGTCCGTGAATGCCGGATAGGGGGCCGGTTGGTTGGTTCAAGGTTGGGCCGCCAGGCCCAATTTTTTTTCCTGGTAGCCATCTTTTCTAGGCCTGGAAGTTACTCCGGGAGATGCCCACAACCCAAGGTGTCCTTCCAAAATGCTCTAAACTGTCGCTGAAGGCATTCTGAGCGCAAGTCAGATTTCCCATATGTGGACGACAGCCGAGGTTGAGTCATCTCCTCTGACATCCCCATAAATGTCAAAGTCACAATTGCATTCCACACTTGCTAACACTCCTCAGCACCATTTGGTGTCTATCCAACAGGGTGTGCCTAATACCGGGGTGTATGAGGCTCGTCTCTCCACTAGTATTGGACGGGCAAAGTGCCCGGGGGTGCAAGGTGGTAGAGTATGGTGACTATGGCTGGTCCAGGGTACTATTTGAGCAGGGCTGTCCTTATAAGATTACTCTTGCTATTCATAATCCCTGAGATCACAACTCCCAGTGTGCTACATATATTTCTTGTACATTTCTTGGGCTCCGTTCCTGATTGTCAGTGTGATGATGTGAGATTGATGTCGGCTGGGTGTGCCGAGATCGGAACACATGCCGAATTCCTCTATGGGGTATTGGCGTATGAGCACTCGGGCACGACCGAGGCTCGGGGATATCTCGGGCAAGTACGCGACTCACCGTGAATCATACAGAATGAGGGAGAATGCTCAAGAATAGCACAGAACAGTATGGAATATTTATTATATGACTCAGAGTGACTCGGATAGACAATATAAATACAGTAGGAAAAGATCACATAACCTTACGAGCTTGTACGACCCACCCTCATGGGCATTGTGTAAATATTATATTGATTGGACCAAATATTGCGTGAACTCAAGGATTGAATACCTTGAAGCAGAAACCCCAACATGGGGATATTACGTGGTTGGTTGGTTGCCTCAGCGGGTCAAAAAATCAAAAGCCGGTGTATGTTCCACGATTCACAAAACAGTACCCCCTTGTCAGGCACAGGGAGAGGCGGCATTTCAGCGAGTCACAGTCTCAAAAGACAAAGAATGAGCGGGCGCGGAGGGGTGCTATCAGATCGGGACGAATAGGATGGAATTGGGTGCTTACGGGTCTGCAGGTATCATTGAACATTATACACAAGTACATGAGAACAAGTTTCTTCTCATCGTGGCGTTATGTCTCTTTTGACTTTGCGTAGGGAGGCAGCGGAAGCCATCAATGACTAAATCAAGCGCTGACAGAGGTTACATCGGTGGAACTGTGCTCAGTCTCCTCCTTGATCACAAGACACCACCCACTTTGATATCACTGCCCTCGTGCGTTCAGCGGAGAATGCAAAGAAATTGAAGAATGCGACCGGAATCGAAGTCATTGTGGGATCCCACGGACCTCGACGTCGTTGAGACTCTTGCATCCAAACCCAGCGTGATTTTTTCGATGGTATGGAGGTCCTCATTCTCAAGCTCGAGCAAACTAACTCTGATTTACAGGCCGATTCAGATTGCGATGACCTTGAACTTGCCAAGGCGCAATTGAGAGGAGCGAAAAAGCGATACGAAGCCACAGGAACCCTAACGGAATTCATACACATTGTACGTGTTTGATCAGTTGGCCTGGTCCTCTCGGTGGACGGAGTCGGGGGTCGGCAGAGGCGGCTGTGTGGTCGTGTTAGGACTGGATGTCGTAGCACAGCCTCATGCATCCTTGACCGCGACGTCCACGTCCCCATCGCCCGGCACCTCCTGGAGCCCTTCCCCTGCCTTGGGCCCACTCGGCCTCCTCCAGTGTTCGTTCCCCTCTGGGCAGTCATATTCTAACATTCCTAGTCTGGAACAGGTGAGTACTGTATTATTTCATTCAATTCGACACGGACCCCGACTTTCTGAGGCCCAAAAAAATCCGATAAATCGAGAAAAAAAAATTGCCGCAATAAAAAAAGGACCGCGTGACGCGTGACTGTCGAATTGAACGACAAAATACAGTATCTACTGATGAACAGGGAGAAATTGTAACAATTGACTCAGGATGTCTTGTCGACGAATCATTCGGAATGTACGGCCGCAAGGAGATTATAGATGACATCGACAGCGAGAGGATCGCTGCCTTGCCGATCACCCAACCTCATAGACACGTCGATCTGGAACTAGTCGAAGCCGACTTGCAGGGTATGGCACGGTGGATTTTATCTTTCGGTAACTCAAGAAGGTTCAACAGGGTACGTTAGCAAATATATCGTAGTTCCCGGAACGGTCTATGGGATAGCAACGGGTAAAGTCGCCAACTTAGGAGCGCAGAACACCTGGAACAAGCTGTTTGACCTCTTCTGTCACATGAGCTTCGCTCGTAAAACAGCGTTCATTATTGGCGAGGGTAAGAACGAGTGGCCGCACGTCGAGATCGGGGAAGGTGTGTACCTCTTATTGCCCTTGATCAGCATTGACTCTGAATAGTATCGTCTCTGATTTTCCTGCTCTATGACTCGATCATGTCGAACACTACAACCACCGCCCATGGCAAAGACGGCTACTATTTTGCGGAAAATTTAACCTATTTCATGTTTGAATTTTCCGGGGTCTTGCAGGAAGTATTGGTCGAGGCCGGTGGCCTCAACATTGGCCCGACGCCGTTTTCTCCAAAGGAAGGAAGAAAAATGGGTCCTGTACGTTGCAGTTCCGAATCGAAATTTTTACCGCCGGCTGGCACATCGCCGTGAAGGTCCTTCTGCGCATGATAGGCGGTAACACGTGCTGCAAGTCTTCGCGGAGCCGATCTCTTGGATGGAGTCCGGTTAGAACTGATTTCTTGGTGAGCTACCGCGAGGATTTGCGGATACTGCCATGAGAGTCATAATAATATTACAAGGCGCACACCCATGTATCAATGAGCACTTTCACCACACTACACTTCGCGCACAACATTTTGTCGGTGAACACTCCAAAAGTAGGCCAAGAAGTAAACACGGCCATCTCCCACGCTCTAGTGGGAGTTGAGCTGCATGGCATTTCAGAATAATGATTCGAGCACCGGCAAAGGTTCAACAAATGGCCCGCCCAGTTTTATGACTAGTACTAGCCCTCGATTCTGATTTATAGAACACTCGGTGCGCAGTTCGTTCATTGGTTCGTCCACTCAACCACAGTGGGCCGGCGACTAGCTGATCTGGGGATCATTTTATGCCAGCCGGGCTCGCAGTGGTTGGGCTCCAAGACCACTACTCTACGCATATTGGTTGGATCTTCAATTTAAATTGGTTCGGAGGTCCAACCAAAATCGGAGGTGGTCCATACTGTAGATGTTTCTGGGCTATTTAAATATGTGTATTCGATTTCACGATGGTTCCTTGTCTCAATGTAGGCGGGGGCTGGCGGGAAGTTGTAGTTTATCAACGACGATTTCTTGCGGAAGGTGTATCTACTTGTAGCATATCGTTTATCGTTCCACTGAAAGTCGTAGCTAGTTAATCTACTAGCTGCCTTGGCAGTCGAATTAACTTCCATTCCACACACTGCGCATCGGATATCGGCAATGGTCTCGGGTAGTACCGTCGCTCGCGGTGCCAGTGATGACGTCTGTTCAAGTTGTGGGACCCCGGACGACGTGTTCAGGACCTGTGTACCCGGAATTTGGCCAAATGGAGGCCCCAGGTCCGCCAAGACAGTGGTCCATTCCCAGCACGAGGAACAAGCGCTAGAACGAATCCAGGGAACACATAGAGAGCGTCCGCGAGATTATAGCCGTTTCGAGACTCCGGAAGCGATGACCTTGGACGCTGGTGAGCAGGGAAGAGGTTTCCAGAAGGGCTTTCCTCCGCAGTCCCGGAAAGCGGAAAAACCGCCGTCGAATGTTGAAATTCTTCCTCTGTTGACGTTGTCAAGAAGAACACCGTGTATCCCCGACGTCTCGCTAGTATTTATTTGGTTATCCTTCCTGTGCCATGAGCGATAAGCTGCTCGGACGCAACTTCCATCAGCGGAAGCAGCAGCGCCCCGTAAGGGCGAGGGGAGGGGTCGACGCCGGATGTGAATTCGATGTATCGACACAGGAAAACGATCGTCTGAACCATGTGGAAGGTTTCACCGGGAAGTCGAGTTACCATACTTTCCCGCTTTTCCACGTCCGTCGCTTAAAATGTTCATGTTCCTTATAGTCCACTCTTAAGATGTTCCGTTTATAGCTCCCACTGGGCTGGCCTTAGCTTGACGAGTCAATGGGTTTGGCCATTGATGTCCATCACATTGGGATGAGCCCTGCACTCATTCAAGCGCCATTCAACAAATTTTAAAGAGACAGATCATTTATAATATACTCGAATTTTAGTTCCACCCAAGAAACTAGAGAAAGAGGTGCGCATAGCGATAACGCACCAGGCAGCTAAGCGAAGATTATGTAACAAGGGCCAACCCCAATCGGACCCATCACTTAATAACAGACTTCAACACATCGAGGTACGAGATCATACCATGTTGAAGTCTGGCTCTGAGAGACTACTGCCTTACCGCCCCGTTACTGTCGTAGGTAGTGTACGGCTAGATACAGCGTAACGTAGAGATACATCACATCACAGCACATCACAGCAGTCGAACTTGGAAGAATTACGCTCTTTCAGCGATATGCATTTTCACCATATGCATCTCGGGCGCTGGACGGTTCGCTACCGCCTCGCGCCGGGTTGCATTTGGACTGTCGCTTAACATGTGCGCGTATTTTAGTTTTTGGATTTACTATTTGCAGGAGCAAAGCAGTGGGAGTTACAGATTACAGAGTAAACATGAAGTGCGATCAAACCAATACCACGCGTCCGTTGATGCAGCTGCGGAATTGATTTCCCGCCGCCGCGCCCCCTTCGCCTGCAGCCGCAGAATACAAAGATAATGTATAGGTGTTCGGGTGAGCCGGCCGGCATCTTAGCAGGAAGGGAAGGCGGGGACGGCGGCAGATATCGCAACCCGGTGGTGGGCCTGATATCCGGGCTGGCGACGGCGAAGGGTTGGTAGGATGGAGTCTCGGGTATACGCAGCCGACGCCGGGGCATGTACGTCCAGTCATAGCCAGCATTTCTGAGGACCGGCCTCGCCATGAACTCGTGGGTGGGCGACGACGCATAATAATAATATTTCGATATAGAGGAGTTGAAATTCCGTTAATCGGAGCTGGGATAATTGGTTGTCTTTAATGAAGCCTGGGTCGCTGATAAGCAATTCAGGCGCCAATGCGGCGTTTGAGCGAGAGCGCGCTATCGGATACCCCACGGGTGCGCGCCGCGGTGCGATGGGCGGGTGGGCAGATTCGAGACGTCCTATATCAGCAAACCCTGATTTGGGTCGGTAGCGGCGTAGCACGTGGTAGCACCGCGTAGCAGACCGCCTTCTCCGTAGCGCCGCGTAGCACCGTGTAGGAGACCCGCATCTTCGTAGCGGTGGGGTAGGAGACCCACATTCTCGTAGCAGGATGCCTTCTACATTCCTAAGTAACTTACAAATGAGTAAGTCATGAATCATAATATTAAATGGAATAAAAATGCGCAGGCTATGTACAAGAAAAATGTACGGCGACATCGCAAGTCTCTTGACGCCCGCTTTCCGCTTCATATGCGGCTTCAATACTGTGCGTCGCAAGCATGTCGGCGTCCCCGCACCCAGCGCCGGTCTACACTTGTTATTTGCGGCCCTCATGCATCGCTCATACTTCCTGCGGATGTGGTTGGCACGGCGATCATGCGCAGGCTACTCTGGGCTACAATGTGCGTACGGTACGTCCGTTCTAGCCTGCGCGCCCTCCCTTCGCTGACCCGCGCCATCTTCCTCCAGAATCCGCACCCCGCCCACAATGCTCCGCACCTGGTGCCGTGTGTGCTCGGCCTTCTAGCAGCTGCGCATGCGGACACCCCGGCGCATTCGCTGGTCGTGGCGCATGTGCGGCTTCCCGGCAGTGGAACGGGTCGCGCGGGGCCATTGGGCTCATTCACGCACAGAGCACCCGCTAGAGGTGTGTCTGGCTGTCTTCTCGCGGCTCGCGCTCACGCTTCTGTGGCTAGCTTAGACAGAACCCCGGCTCATTCCGTCCTCGGTCCCAGCGCGCCCCGAATCCCGCCAACCCTCCTCCAATCCCGCGCCCGTGCGGTCTCCGCTGCCGCCTAACTCCGCCTGGTGCGTCCTGTTAGGCAACTCACGCACCCACTAATAACTTTTATATTAGCTTCCAGCACTGGAAAGTGCGCCAAGGTACGTACCAGAGATACGCGTAGCTCACGTCGAGGCCGTCCACAAACTCCCCGCCCGCCCGTGCCCGCACCGTCTTTCCAAGACGCGCCCCGCGGTGCAGCACCGAGTGCCGTGTGCTTGCACGGGGAGTTCGGATACTGGCACGTGGCGGCGACGGCAAGTCTCCGCGAACGCAGCCGGCCGCACGAACGCCAAGTGCGCCGCTGCAACTTTGCAGTGTCGTAACTCGGCGGCCGTGCCGTGAGTTCTGCGGCAGATGCCCAGGTCCCGCATGCGTAGCGCGCCCGAGGCATATCCCCGCATGCGGCGCAGGACACGGCTCAAATTTCCCGCCAAGACCTCCGCCTGTCTCCCTGCCGCGGCTCCTTTCCCCCATGCGCTCGCTTTCCGTCCCCATCTCCGCACCGCCCACCAAGTTACTGCGCGTCCTTTTCCTGTGAAGGCACGCAGATCAGATTGGATCCCGCGTCACCTGGGCAGCGTTTGCGTGCGGGATTCGGACAAGTGGCGCGCAGGCGGGCGGGGATTCGAGGCGAGAGAGGAGGGTATTTTGCGCAAGGTGTCGGAAACAAGCTGGGAGCCCGTAAATATCAAGTCGGATCACAACTGCATTCAAATCGAAAACTTACCGATCGCGAATTCCGCCAAGCTCGAAATTCCAGAATTTAGACGTGCCAGTCGGGAGGTTTCGGTGGTGACGTAGGACTTCAAGAGCGTGTAATTAGCAAAAAGCGGCATAATCTAAACGCTCATACTGAATAAAACTTTTCTGGTAAAATGTGATGGTGAGGGGAACTACTTGAATAGCGGAGAATCCTTATAAGAAAACGAACCAAAACTTGAGCACGATAAAGCTTTTACCGTTCAATGAATGAGTTGAGTGGGGTTCAAATCAAGTTCCAGACCTGATGTACGGCTTCAAGCTCTTGCATGGCGCAAAATCTAATTACATAAATGTCTGCGTCAATGGAGATCCTAAAGTGCAGACAATACACAAAATGCACCTTCGTGAGCTAGAATTCCGCGGATACGAGCTCCGAGTCCTCGAGGAGAGTTGAATTCGATACAGAACGATTACGAGCCTGAAATCGAGGTCAGCGCTCGGATGATCGGAGAGAAAAATTTGAGCCACAACCTACCTGGAATGGAATCTGCAGCATATTTGAGATGCTGCAACATTAAATGAATATGTTGGTGAGTTATGCTGAACTGGATAAGTAATTGGTGCCTCACTGTGCACGCCTCGGCCATCTCCGAGATGCCCGAGATTTACGACTTTGACCAAATATCCGAGTGTTGCCCGAACACGCAGTGCCGCACCGGCGTTCCTTCCATCCAAACAGGAACGACGCCGGCGCCACGGCGTCTCGTCAAGTCCCGCGTGATCCGGCCCGCACCCAAGTGCCACGTGCATTTTCCGTCACGCCCAGCGCCGAGTCAAAGCCCGCGGGAGCCGTCTCCGCGCCCGCAAGCCCCCGATGTCCCCCGTCGCTGGGCCTCTGGGCCTCTGCACCTCCGCGTACTTCCCGCACTTGACGCGCGCCAAGTCCGTGCGCGTCCCATACCGCGCCCGCGCCCACGCTGTCCTTTCCTAAACGAACGTAAGAGTCGATCGCAGGCCCATGTGCGGCGCGGAGTTGCCGGGCGAGGTAAACACATCGGATTCGACGCCGACCCGCATTCGCGTTCTGCACGGCAGCTCCTCGCTGTGCGGTTGGCATGCACACCTTGTCGGTACGTGCAGGGGCTGGAAGAAAGGCGGACTCAGGCGGGTGAGGATGAGAGCGGCGGGCAGGCGTTTGCGCAGGCTGATTGAGCGGGAGCGACACGAGCGGCGCCGTCCTGCGAGCTCTTGCTGCTGCGTTCACGGGGACCTTGTGCGACGCCTTCGGACTCTCCAAACCCGTTCGCCGCTCCGCCGTCCGTGCGCAGAAACGGTTGGCGGCGTTCGTTTGTGCATGGCTGGGAAGGACGTACATATCACGTCGGATAACATTTGAATTCAAAGTACTTACCGGCCGCGCGGGGGGCGTTGGAAGCCACAAAATTGAAGCTGCAATGGTCTGTAACGAGTAAGCGAATGCATGAGTGATTGTGGTGGTATGTGAAGCTTACCGTCTTCTGCAGGTGTTCGAGCTCCTTTTCCCGCTCAATGGGCTTCATGCGGCACCGCTCCTCCTCCGCCACAACGGTCTTGCGCGCATCCTCCAGCCGTTCCGCCTCTTCCTTCTCCATCTGGACGGTAAATTCGGGGGTGCCGCCCTTGCTCACCTCGAGCCCGCCCATGTGCGCGAGGTGGAACGGCACGGGCTTGCGGCGGCTGCGCACGAGTGACGTGGGCGGGTGCCCGGTGGGCGTCGCAAGGAACGTCTCGAACGGGTCGTTGAGCACGAGCTCATCGTACTGCCACGAGTGCACAGGCCCCGCTTTGAGCGCGACGTCGAGCGGCGAAATCTCCAGGTCGCCCGACGCGGTCCAGGGATGCAGCTTGAGGTGGTGGTACAGCGTGATGGGCTTCTCGCCGGCGTCCGCGACGAAGGTGATGCGGATCTGGATCTCGAATTCACCCTAGGCTTGTCAATGTCTATGAATCAAAAGGTAAGGGATGATGAATGTAGAGGAGTAACAGGACGCACTGCGCGACGGGTTAGGATACGTATTATGCAGCTTGAACGTGACATGCTTGATAAAGTGGCTGAGGTCGTCCGTGCCGTCAACGATATCCTGGTCTGGCGCGGAAGCCGTGCCGCGCACCGTGACAGTCCATGTATGTGTGTGGTCCGGTGCTGTGGCCGCAAGCGCTTCATGCGCCTTGGGCGCCAGTACAGTCGCGGTGTTGTCATAGATGATTGGGCGATAGATATTTACATCCTGTTATTACATGTCAGTTTTGGGTCGGCTGCAGGCGGGAAAAAGACGAACTGACGCGAACGCGGACGCGCTTGGTCGCCATGCGGAAGTGACCGTTCTCCTTGAACTTTTAGAGTCTATACACGATGAAGTCAAGCACACGCTGGTGGTGGGCAAAAGCAAGGAGCAAAGCGGCAATCAATCTTGCAATTTCCCAAACCAGTCTCACCGCCCTTCTCAATAATTCCCACCTCGCGTCGGCGTTGGGCGGCGGGTTGGACGGCGCGGAAAGTGGCTCGGAGTTGGGTGTGACAGAGAGGATGCACGACATGCGGTCGTCCATGTCCCAGATGCGCACGGTGCGGGGCAAGAAGGTGGTTGGAAGACAGGATCAAGGCGGGATTCGGACTTAGGAGAAAATCGCCAAAGTGATCCACGTGAGCAAATATTTGGTCGTGGTTGATCTTCCCCTCCGTGCTCACTCCACCCTCCCGCCAGCTCTGCACCCGCAAGTAGCATGTCAAGCGTCCAAGCCCATCTTGCTTAACACCGTTTGTGCCGTCGCATACGAGTTGTAGCTCTAGCCTCTCTGTTCACGTTGTTTCCGATGCAGGGGTATGCTACGTTGCCCTATGCGTGGTCCCTTAGCACAGTCGACATCCAGGTGAGGATAACCGGTCTGGCTGTGATACGTGCTGATCTCTCTGTAGATGTTCAAAGTCGGCAACTTGGTGATGCTCATCATCCTGGAAGAGCTCACGATCATGGCTGGTCGTCGTCTGGTGCGTCGTATCATTTCCAAAAGCCAATCTGCAGTGTGGCCGTCCGCGCGCAGCTCATTGCCTCCAAAATCATCGACAACAGCACTTACGTGGTCCTCACCAGCCCCGTGAACACTTACGCGCACTACATCACCACGCGCGAGGAGTACGCTGTCCAGCGGTACGAGGCGCCTCGACGATCTTCGGGCCTAGTGTGTTATGCCCCTTTCCACCCATGCAACCCAAACGCTGATTAGAATTACACGCCAGGCAGTACATCGACAAGTACACGAGCCTCGTGCCTTTCCTCGTGGACGCACCCACTGTCTCGGACGCCGGAGCTCACCTCGGGCGCGCTCTCCCTCACCACCGGCGTCGTCTTCGATGCGGCGCCGATCGGGAAGAGCTTCGGGCAGGTGCTCATCAACGTGGTGACAAACGTGGCGTACAAAGCCGGCGACACGGTTGTCGCGCAGTTCGTCAGCGCCAACCCGTGAGTGCGTCATCGTCGTCGTCTCTGCCTTGATGGATGGTACTAACGGCACGATCAGAACAACCTCCGGCTCCTCGTATGCCACAACAGAATCGACTCCGAGTTCGAGGCACTCAAGCCGTACGTCTGCGAGTCCTCGCTGTGCAGGTACCAGTACTACAAGCACAATCGTGGGGCGCCGCTCAAGGTTTGTTCTCCTCTTATTATCTCCTACCCTTGCCCGTACTGACACAGCGGTAGTACGAGATCATGTACAACCCTGAAACGGTCGACCTACTCATCTGGGTGATGTATTGCTCCGCCGCGGAGGGTGCGATTGACCAACCGCTCCCGTCGGCATGGTGCTGCGCGTCCCGCCGCCCGACAAGGTGCGCATCACCGTCACGCAGCCCACGCCATACCAGGTGCATACGAACCCGAACACGGCGCCGGCGTCGGCGCCACCGCTCCCCACGTCGTACCAGACCGGAACCGACGGCCTCGTAGACTTTGACATGCTGCCGATTGAGCATGTGCGTCCCTTCCCTTCCCTCCCCCATCTTTGGTTAGGAGAGACATTAACGGAAGTCCAGATGCACGCGAGCATTGCGTCTGATCGATATGTTGCCGTCGGTGCATTGTCATCCTTTGTACCTTTCCTGCTGCGGTGCTGATGTGCCTTACAGACGGCGACATGAAGTGCGTATTACATAGCCGTCGTGGTGATCCATACTAACAGTCGCGCGGGTGCCACCTGAAGCGCAAGGTCAAGCCCGGCAAGTTGAAGCCGTGTCTGACGGACATGGAGGACGGGAAGGTGCTCCCTGCGGCGCGGTTCATGCTGCGCTGGTGTGTCCTTTTGCTCGTCTCGTTGTGTGCGTGCAGAGGCTGACTAATGCGCTGCGCAGGTGCGTCACGTCGTGCACGGTGTATCTCGAGGAGATGCTGTTGTCCGATGAGCAGTGCATTCAGGGTGTCGGTGTGTTTTCCCCTCCTTCATCATCCCCTGGTCGTTTTGCTGACGTGCATGCGCAGACGCGGCGTGGCGCCAGTTCCGCTTCAGCATCGGCACCCAATGCGGAGGCCAAGTTTCAGAAAGCGGTCAAGGTGGCGACGGAGACGGATAATGCGAAGAAGTACCCAAACTTATACGTACGTGGCTTCACCTTCTCTCCTTCTAGTCGGGCTAAGCGAATCTTTTGCGCAGGCGTTCCACGGGTCCGCGCTGAAGAACTGGCGTTCGGTGTGTATTTTGTGTTTGCATTCCGGGACGAGCGACAAGATGCATAAGAAGGAGTGCTGACGTGCCCCGGGCATACATAGATTGGCGCGATCATACTGACGCACGAGCTCAAAAACTCGCAATGCAGACGGCGATCGGCAACTACCTCCACGGTGTGTACATAACTACTTCCGTGCTTCTATGTGCCTTGCTAACCGATTTTCGGACTGGTCTTTCTTTCCCCAACCGGCCGCGGCCGCTGTCAAGAGCGCCGCGGCTCCTGTCGTATTTTTTCCACATCCCGTTTGGTGATTACGCCAAACGGAATGTTGCTGCCGTTGTGGATCTCTGGTATGCGCAAACCCTGCTGGCCTCCATGTATTCACTCCGATTTACAGATTCATATTGTTTCCTGTACTTGGGACCCTCAGCGATCTTCCGGTATGTCTTGACTAACTTTCCAGGATTTACTGACTGGCGGTTTCAGCCAAGATCACTTGAAAACATGTAGTATTAAGTAGGTTGAAGTAGGTTAAATTATGTAGAACAATAGAACCAAATTTTTTGAATGAAATTGTGCTGTGAATTTGCTACGATGTTTTACTACTGTGTTGCTACCAGTTCCTACGCTGGTGCTACGAGCTCCTACGAACTGCTACGCCGCTCCTACACCGCTGCTACGCCGCTCCTACGCCGCTCCTACGCCGCTGCTACGCCGTTCTACGAGCTCTACCAACTGCTACCAGTTGCTACGCTGCTCCTACGCCGCTCTACGCCACTCTACGAGCTCCTACGCCGCTCTACCAGTTGCTACCAGTTGCTACGCGGTTGCTACGCGGTGCTACGAGCTCCTACAAGCTCCTACGCCGCTCCTACGAGCCACTACCCTGTTTCTACCAGGTTCTACTATGGTTCTATGGGGTCCTACGGCAGCTCTACGAGCTCCTACGAGCTTCTACGCGGTAACCCTAACCCGACTACGCGCTGCTACGCGGCTGCTACCATGTGCTACGCGAGTGCTACGCGGCTGCTACGCGAGTGCTACGCGGCTGCTACGCGAGTGCTACGCTGCTGCTACGCGGTTACTCTGGGGTGCTCCGTAGATAGGGACCTTCGCTACGGTGCTACGAGTGCTACAGGCTCCTGCTAGCGCTCCAGAGCGGGCCCAGGGTTTGCTGATGTACGTTTGAATAAACTTGAATTTCGTGAAGCTGGGTTGCGAAGCAGGAAGAATAGACCAAAACACAGAGCAGAGCGACGGAATCAGGGAGAAAGGCGAGGAGCAATGTGGAGGCTCGTCTCTGAGGGCGTCTTGTTCAAGAAGGTTCGAGCAAGGTGGCGGTGCGTGGGAACACTCAGCCGTGACGCGTATCTTTGCACGCATTTTGTCTTCTTCACTTTCACTTTTCACCTTTGCACGATGGCGAGTGATAACAGCAGCAACAACAACACCCCCGGCGGCGCGCGCTCGCTCGGTGGCGGCCCCATCGACGAGGCGATGCCCGAGGCGTGGGTGCGCCCCGCCGCCGCGCCGCGCGTCGGGCGCGTCGGCGCCTGGTCGTCCCGCGGGGGCGGAAACAGCGGCGGCGGGGGAAGCGCGCGCATCGGGACGCTGCGCGACATTGCTGGGGCGGGCGCGCCGGCGGGACACGGGCACGGACACGGGCCCGCGCGCGACGGGGGCGGCGGTGGGGGCGGCGGACGACCTGAGAACAGCGACGAGTCGGACTCGGAGGAGGGCGACGATGTGCCGATGGAGGAGCGCGAGCGCTGGTTCGCGGGCGGCGAGCGCAGCGGCATCAGGTGCGTGTCGCGCCCTTCCCTTCCTCAATCTTTTGTGTCGACTGTCTGATCTCGGCCATAGCGTGGAGAACCCCGACCGGCAGCCGCGCGGCGGGCCTAGCGGGCATCTGCCCGTCGTGCGTGATCTCCTGCGGCGCGCCGCCGAGTGCGTCTCTCCTCCCCTCCTCTTTTTGCGGCGCATTAACACCCCGCAGAACCGGCGCGGCCCCGACGCCCCTCGCGCGCACCGGCGCCTTCTCCGGCAGTGGCCACACCCTCGGCTCGGACGACGTGCCCAGCGCGTTCGTCCCGGACCCGACCGCGCCCGTGGACCCCGCGCTCGCGCCCGCGACGCGCCGGCTCACGTTCTGGCGCGATGGGTTCACGATCGAGGACGGGCCGCTCATGCGCTACGATGAGCACGAGGAGATACTGGCGGCGATTAACGAGGGGTGCGTTTCGTGTCCCCTTCGCATCTCTCTTCCCTTACTTCCCTGATTCGCACTTCCGTGAACCGTACTGACGCGCCCCACACAGCCTCGCGTCCCCCGCGCTCCTCGGCGTCGCCCCGGGCCAGCCCGTCGAGGTCGTCGTCTCGAAGCGCACGGGCGAGGACTACGTCCCCCCGCGCGGCGCGTGGGGCGCCGGCGGCGTGCGCCTCGGCGCGCCCGTCCCGGGTTTCTCGGGTGCTTCCTCCTCTTCCTCGTCCTCCTCTTCCGCTGCCCCGACTTCCGCGGCGACTACGAGTGCGACTACCAATACGACGACGACGACGACGGCGACCGCAGCAACGGCAGGAGGAGCGAAGCCGCCGACAGTAGACGAGAGCGCGCCGGTGGCGCAGGTGCAGGTGCGCCTTGCGGATGGGGGCCGGTGCGTTTTTCGTTCTTCGTTCTTCCTCTCCTCTCTTTTCCTTCCCTTCTCCTCCTCCTCTCGTTCCCCCGCGTTTCCTCTCCGCCCATCTCTTCCATCTCCCGACTCGATCCCGTGCACCTTCCCTGCGGACATCAGACATCCTTTCACTGCATTTTCCTTTCAGCGCCTTTTTCTTTACTTTTCAACCCCGCTCCCGCTCGAGGTCGGGGGTGGTCCGTGCGCTGTGCGCTGTCCGGTCCTCCCGTACGGGGTTCGGTGGTTCGGTGTTTCCGTGTCCGTGCCGCCCGCCGCGCGCGCTCTGAAATCGGCGCCGTTTCGTTCGGGGGCTATAACCCGTTTGCTCTATCTTTTGAACTTTTTCGGACGCGGGGTGCTGTTTTGGTGTGGGGGGTTTCGAATCTGCCATGTTTCCGTTTCCGCATCCGTCCATCCCCCTCCCTCCTGTTACCAGTGCTAACGCCGATACTGATTTTATTTTCCACCAGCCTCCTCGCGCGCCTCAACACTACGCACACCGTCGCGGACCTGCGCGCGGTCATCGATGCGTGCGTCTTTTCCTCTTTTTCTCCCTCCTTGTCCCTGGTCTTCACTCCGTTCGTCTGCATCTCGCGATCGCCTGTTCGCTTGCAATGTTTCCTTTCCCTATTGTTCGATTCTTTCGGCCGTCGCGGTATTGTCGCGTGGTTTCGTGCGTCCCCCGCCTGCCGGCGGGAACCGGCGGGGACGGAGACGTTTTTTTTTTTTCGGTGTTTTGGTGAAGGGACCAACTGATTTTGGGTTTTTTTTTTCTTTTAATTCTTCCGCACCACGACCCGCACGCGGCGGCTCGAATTCACCGACGGTCGACCGCGCCCTCGGCTCGACGTTTGGACCCTTATTTCGACGTCGATAAATCGATTCGACTCACCTCGATAAATTGCATGCACCGACATCCATCCACTCTTCTCTCCCTCTCATTCCTCCCTTCACCCGTTCCCTCTTCGACGACCACCGACGACGAACGACCAACCAACTCCAACAACGAACGAACGAACGAACGAGCAGCCATCACCCCCCGCGGCGCCGTACACGCTGCAGACGACGTTCCCCACGCGCACGCTCGAGGACGGGCTCGCCCTTGCGGGGCTGGGCGGGTGTGTTGTTTTACAGCGGGGGGTGAGCGGGGTGGGGAATGGTGGATCTTGGACTTGACTGGACGTCAATGTAGATTGGGTGAAGGGCGAAGGCGAAGGCGTTGGGAAGTGGGTATAGAGTAACAACGCGTTCTAATACTACGAGCGATTGCTGGTTTGTTTCGGATCGGAGGCATGGGAGATGTGATTGAGTTCCGAGTAGTACTGTAAGAGCACTTGCTGCAGCTTCCGGATTTGTGGGACGGCTCGGGCGGCGGGTGTTATGGATCGTGCATTAGTCATGAGGTAGGTAAGAGTTCCGGCACGGACCCTCCTCGTGGCTACTGCATTTGTGAAGGCTCCTGCAGTCAAGTCGCGGGCGTCCACCGCCCAAAAGATGTTATGATTACAGCGGGACCGACTTCTGCAGCTGATTCGGCGTGAGTACTGGAATTCGCCTTCCAGCCCTGGCTATCAGCGGTCCGCTGTTGCGAGAACTGAGAAGACGGAGCACGATCTCTGAACGGCCTAGGCTCCGGCATGATCAGCAGCGGTAAGAGTGGGAGAGCAAGGGGTGCGCTTTCGAGCTTACATGTACGTTTCAGGTTGAACTCTTCGTTCCAGAGGTAAATTCCTTATCATCTGAATCGATGGATTGATACGCACGCATATGCTTCTGTGATGCTTCGGTATAGATGTAAAACTTCCCTCAACGGTACAAGTCTGCAGAAATAATTAAATTTGTCTCGATGGCCCGATAATACCGCCTCTGTTCAAGGAAGACGAGGCTCGAAAGACAAAGCGACAACAAAAATTAAAAGAGAAGACCCCACTCCCACAGATCAAACGACCGCGCCAGTGTCCGACTACGGTCACGGACGCATCCGCATGCCAGCGCATGCGGATGTGTCAGTGACAGCAGGCAAATCCAGCTACATGCCAAGAGCAACCCGAGGAGCGAGGCAATTGATGGGGATCAGATATCGAAGACATCATCGCAGTTTTGTACCTTGTGCGGGAGCGAGGGTCGGGAGGAACACGGGAGCTTCCTATATGCAAAGTTTGAGAAAAGGAATGTATGAATAATAATGACCGGAACCGATAATAAGGTGCGTTGGTGAGATGCGATTCGGAATCCAGGCGGTTGTGGCGCTGTGCACTGGGTGGCGCGTTCGGGTTACAAGGAGGATCTCTCGAAGTCAAAGAAAAGTGGCATTGAAAGCCAAATGCCGGCCGGCGGGCATGGCCCAACCGGCGAAACCTCGAGGTGCCGAGCAGGGGATCTTTTCGTGCGGAGCGGTGGCAGCACTGCGGGGGAGGGAGAATTTTTTATGCTCAAAAAATACTCCAAAACATGTTTGCTCTTTCGAATCTAATGTTTTCAATTTGGGCCGAGGAGTTACAGAAGATATTATCTTTTGTGTTCTTCTTTGTCCACAAAGACAATTTCTATTCCTATATCTATAAGATGTTGAAAGATGACTTCAGCTTCTTTGTCTATTTCAATTGGAAACATATGTTCTGGCTGTAGTCAAAACATCAACTGGGCTCTAACGAGACAAAGGGATTGTATGTTTCAACTGCAAACATAACTTGTGTTTCCAATTGAAACAGATAACAAAGCAGAAATTACCTTTCAAGATCTTGTCAATATGGGAATGTAACTCGTCTTTGTGAATAAAGAAGAACACAAAACATAATTTCCTCTTTATCTCCTGGGCCCAAAATGGAAACACGAGATCCGAAAGAGCAAACCTGTTTTAGAGTATTTTTTGAGGGTCAAAAATTCTTCCTCCCCCGCAGTGCAGTGTACCCAACTTTCGAATAAACACTACTGCTCTTCCTACCAGCTCAGACAGACGAATCAATCAATTGGATGATTAAAAGGAAAATCAACCTTTGAACCCTTGTCTGAACCTTAACTGAGTGCTTGATACAGTGAACAAACTGCACATCGAGAATTTTACGAGTTATTCAACAGGCATGAGGAAGATTAAAGCAAAATCAAGGAGAGGCCCAACGTCGCAACAACATGGACACTGATCAGAGAACCCGTCAGGCGCACGGCGGCTGGCTCGAGGTGGACCCGGATCCAGAAGCTGTCGCGGTCGCAGTCTCGATGAACTGCTGCCATGAAGCCACCGTCGCGCTTGGAATCACGGTGGATAAGGTCGTCTTCCCCGAACTACCATCACCGTAGTAAATCACGTTTGACCCGGGCATGACATCCAACGCAAGCGTGGGGTCCTCTCCTCCTACGACGGTCCCGTTGCTGTTCACGAGGCCGGTGGTGTTGGAACCTAAAACGAATTCCCGGACAAATACGAAGGCCTGCGAGATTTTTCACAATGTGAGCGTTGGATTCTAGGACTAGGGTACGCACCGCCTCCGGAACAGAGTTGGGAACTAGATGACCTGCGCCCTTGAACAGCGCGTACGTGAGATTACGCTCCTGATGGATGATCCCGGCGAAATTTCCCTTGTCATCGGTGAATGGTGTGGCGGGCTTTCGAGTGAACCCCTGTACACCCCCGAATGTCATATTCTAGTTACATATGAGTTTTTTGGTTGCCTCGAATGTCATTCCATACCTGGATAACAACTACGTGGAGGATGAGTGACTGGTCATAAAAAGTTATAAGGCTCCATACCCTCGGTTCCGCGGTGCGCGACCAACGAATCATCGTTGCCGGAGTAAAACACGATACCCACACCCCGCGCAGTCGCATTGGTCGCAAGGTCAGAGAGGAAGACCATTGGTCTAAATTGCCAACCCATGGTATTTGTGAATTAACCCTTGTGGCAGAAAACTTACTCGGGACCTAAATTTAAGTCAGTGACTGTGGAAGACTCATGGTCAAAAACGTACTGGGATCATTAATTTCGGTTCCGTTTGCGGTTCCACCTCGAATTCCGCATAAATGAGGTGATGATCCCCCACGAGTCTGATGACGAACCAAAGGGAAAATTGAACGAAGCAACCCAGTCCTTTGAAGTCGGAGCGTGCAACGCCGCCCGCGTCTGTTTGTCTAGGGTTCCGACTCAGATCTGCATTAAAGGGAGTCGATTCTAGTTATTACCGTTCATGAATACCGCGGCGTCGCTAGGCACCTCGGGATTCAAAGCATCGGGGATGTCATATACCTGCTCAAGTGATGAATGGTGGCAAGAGCAAAGATCCTGATACCTACATCGATCCCGCCCAGCTCGGAGGCTGAAGTGAAAGGTTGTAAGCAGATGAGAGTATTACAATCTATGAAAGACCCACTCCACGGGAACGAAAAATTTGACACATAGTCCAGCAACTCACCGGCTATAGAGCATCCATACCAAGGGTCAATCGTCCCGTTGGCCCTGCCTGCAAGGTCGCGTTTCCAGGCTTGGAGGTGCTCCTCGCGGCGCACTGCGAGTTCTCTCTTGACGGAACCCGACAGCTGCGAGAGACGACCATTGTGGGCCGCCAATGCTTTGAGTGATAGGGTGCGGGCTCCGGCAGCGAAAGGGGTGTTAGAGCCGAATGACGGGTCGCGCAGGGTCGGGAAGTGCCCATTCTGCGGATACGTCAGGTTCAGATCGTAACCACACAGATGCTCCCTGCGCAGTCATGATGAGATCCAATGTACAATAAGGATATGAATAATCACGTACTGTGTTTTGAAATAATTGAAAACATCAGGATCATAGCTGATGAGTTCTGGGTACGTTTCAATAACGGTGAGCTTAAACCACAAATGAGTGTCAGTTTCGGCTTAGCATTATATTGCCTACCATAGGCACCACTTGGAACGTGGCTTCGGAGCCGAGTGTGCCGTCTCCAACGATCATCTTCGTAAGATTGACGGGCGGATTGGAGGTGGAGAAGATTGTTTTGGTGATGTACGGCTATTCCCGCCTTGAAAGGGCGCTCATTAGGTGAAGGTCATGCAGACTCACAATATATGTCCCTGCGTAAGATTCTCCCGCCAAGTGGAGCGGTCGCTTAGCCAGACTCGGGAATATTTTCACGATATTGGACAAAAATTCAACCTTGGTCTGTATAAACACATCGGCGCGCCCGAGGTGAGAGATGACTCACAAAATCACGACCCATTTGGTCCTCGTCCGGAACTAAATCAGTTAGCAACCACTTAATGGCCCAATATAATGCATACCATAGCCGGTGGCGTCAGACGTCGAGTATCCCGTTCCAACTAAAATTTTCTGAGCGAAATCCTTGTACGGAATCCGGGCACGCACCTGGCTGGTCGACCCAGACTGTATCCGCCAGCTTATTCCAGCTGAAATTATTTTGCACAATTGAATAATCTCCGGTAACTTGTAAAGGCCCGTTCTAAAAGGATATTGTTCATCAAGAATCTCTCAGCAACGTCAAAGCCGCAGTGCGAACCTCCGTCATCAGTCCAATCATGCTGGAAGAACCGGGTCCGCCTGACAACATATGAGTCAACCAATATTGATCCCCGCAGAACACGTCTACCGTTGAGCCAGATCATCCAGGGGTCCGTATCTGCAGCGGCGCCCGTCAGAGTACCGTTAGCCTTTTCGAATGCCCAGAAAAACAGGGTGGCGTTGGGGTGATCGGCGCGATTCACACCGACGTTCCCAGCAAAGCTGCGGGCAATGGGACCAGTGACGTTGGGGAGGGGACCTGCAACTTCGAAGTCTAAAATATGGAGGTGAGGATTCAATGGAGACACTGTGAAGTATTGATATTGTACATTTCTGCCAGTCGGGCCCAAACGGTGTAGTCGGCATCCCAGGATATGCGTGCGGGAAGCTACTCGGTACTTCAGACTGGGCGACGCATCCGAGAAATAATAGTGAAGTAAAGGCTAGGGAGTTTCGAAGCATTGGAGGACTTCCCGGTGGGTACACTGGCGTGAGGCAAGAGGAGGTTCGGTATGACGGCCTGCCATATGTGCAGCTATTTAAAGGAGAAAAGCTGTTAGAGTGAAGCAGTTAGAGTGGAGCAAGCGGATCATGGTCTTTTGAATCAGCCCATTTAAAAGCGCATAGTCCCTGGGAGATAGTAATCTGAGCTGAATGGGTATTTCAGAGCTGTATTCGAACCTGATTAGAGCGATCATTACGGCGCGCACTGTTGAGTGCTATCTGGAAGCAAAGTTGAGAAACGGAGACTGACTTGGGAAATAATTGAGATTAAAGACGCAGTTGAACTTAAAGGCGCAGTGAGCCTACTGAGCACAGATGCTCAGGGATGGTCAATCTTAGGTCGATCAACCAGCCATGGCAGGCAGTGATGATGACATCTGCTATTTGGCGATCGAGGCTCCTTCAATCCCTTGTGAGTTGAACAAGAAGCCTCAGATCGTGTTACCGTACACACCCATCAACTAACGTAAAGGACCCCCCAAAAGCCCATTATCTCATCATAATGTTTGTCGTCTAGGTGGGCTTCTGTGGCAATCATCGCGCAAACCTTCATTTTCCTAACCATCTGCCAGATGTTAAACCAAGATGTGTTTGCCCTTCATTCCACCCATGTGCTACAGAACTGAGTCAAGCCATGCTATATACTCCAAACAGAACTCACATTAGGGGAAGTCAAAGTGAGAATCGAAGGGTGATTCTCGGCCGATTCTGATGTCGATTCTCGGATCCATTCTTGCTCGAGAATCAACCGAGAATCAATGTTTTTCCAGAATTGATCAGAATCACGATTCTCGAGCTCGAGAATCGACCTTGCCCTAAACATGCTGACTTGTCACAGAATTAAATCAATTATATTTATTCATATTTTTTGGCTACCCTTCGTACATCCTGTTCATTACCAGTCGTCGCTGCTTTTCGAGTTGGTGCCACTCGACAGCGATGACACGTCCGAGCCGACTGATGAAATATCCCCGGGCTCTGAGCCAGAAGTCATGTTGATGGATAGGGTGTCAAAGGCGACCGGCGGGGGCACGGACGCCAAAGCGGTGATTTCTCCGGGCGCGAATCCAGCACAGGTGAGGGTGCACTTCGCTTTGTTCTTCCGGTGCAAGGCGGCCTTGACACACATTGTGTGGTGATGGAGGAACATCTTGAGCACGTCTCGCACCCGACGCTGGCACGAAGAGAGCCGGGCCATGCTGTCGTGGTATAACATAAATTTTGATGTCACACTTGGCACCCAGAAAAAGATATTCAAATTTAATTCTCATTTGTTTGTCTCCGAGAATCGAGCTCAGAATCGAGCTCAGAAACAGGGGGGTCATGATCAAAGTTGATGTGGATTCTTGATCGATTCTCCCGCGAGAATCGATCAAGAATCGACATCAGAATCGACGAGAATCGCCGTTCGATTCTCGCTTTGACTTCCCCTATATTAGGGGGAGTCAAAGCGGTCAGGCTGCACCGATTCTCGGCCGATTCTGATTTCGATTCTGATGTTGATTCTGATGTCGAGAATCAGTGTCATTCCAGAATCGGTCAGAATCGCTGTTCCTCCTCCGGAGGAGGAACTGCATCAGAATCGGTCGAGAATCGGCTTCGATTCTCGTCGACACAAGAAATGATGCCTGCCCTAAACTCCTCGAGCCTGCCCTGAACATCCGCCCAAATATTATTTTTTGTTCTGCTAGCTCTTGGCTGCAACATTCTGTAAATCTATGTGGGACCAAGGCGAGATAAAGACCCAGTTGGAGACATAGAGTTGGAGCCCGATAATTCAATGGGCAAACTATAAGACAAGAGACTTTCAAAGCAAGACAGCACACATTTAGCACACATTCATGTTGTGTCAAGATAAGCATATCATTTTTTATCTTACTATTAGAATACTCGGCCGGTGTTTTCTCACTCACACCGACAATTATCATATTTAGGGCCCACCCAGGTGCAATTTGAACACCCAAGTGTTGAATTGCACATAGGTGGACCTGAAATTTAATTTACTCCTAGTACTTTTGGTCCCACTGATTTTGTAACCTAAAATAATATAATAAAATTTTGATTCGGCTGCCATGAAACCCATTTGAAAGCCTATGATTTAGATTACACAAAAGTCCAACTGAGATTGAAAACTGAAATCACACTGATGATTATCATATTTTGGGTGACCTGAAACTTTATTCAAAACTAATCCGAGAAATCTCCCATTGGTTCGGCATTTCCCGGACCAATGGGAAAATCTGCGGACTTGTTTCGAATAAAATTTCAGCTCACCCAAAATATGATAATTGTTGATGTGATTTTGGTTTTCAATTTCGGTTGGACTTTGTGTAATCTAAATCATAGGCACTGGGGACAATAAGCAATATACGGGGCCTGTATATCCTCAGTATATCCTCAGTATTTTACAAAAATCCCCAGAATATACTCCCAATATACGGGGTCTGTATATGCTCAGTATTTTGAAACATACTGAGGATATCCTTACAATATCCTGAGGTCTGATGGCTACCATATATGGACTCAGGATATGCTCAGTATTTAGAAACACAACATGTACAAACAATGTCCCAAAATAGAAATAAAAGACCTTCCTTGTAAGGAGAAGGCTCAGCTGAGGTGAAATTGGGAACTTGATGCTAGGGTTAGGGTTTCCTTATAAGGTATATCTTATCTTATCTATTTCCTTATAAGGAAACCCTAACCCTAACTTTGATTTTCTTAATTGCCCTCAGCTGAGCCTCTCCTTACAAGGAAGGTCTTTTATTTCTATTTTGGACATTGTTTGTGCATGTTGTATTACAAAATACTGAGCATATCCTGAGTCCATATCTGGTAGCCATCAGACCTCGGGATATTGTAAGGATATCTTTAGTATGTTTCCAAAATACTGAGCATATACAGACCCTGTATATTGGGGGTATATTCTGGGGATTTTTGTAAAATACTGAGGATATACTGAGGATATACAGGCTCCGTATATTGCTTATTGTCCCCAGTGAGGCTTTCAAATGGGTTTCAGGGCAGCCAAATCATAATTTTATTCTATTACTTTAGGTTACAAAATCAGTGGGACCAAAAGTACTAGAAGGAAATTAAATTTCAGGTCCACTTATGTGCAATTTGACACTTGGGTGTTCAAATTGCACCTGGGTGGGCCCTAAATATGACAATTGTCGGTGTGACTGCCATCGATGTTCTGAATCGAAATAAGAATCGGAGTTGAACCAAAGGGGGGGTCAAACCTGATATCGATTCTGGTCCGATTCTGCCGCCAGAATTGGACCAGAATCAATGTCAGAATTGAACGAGAATCGGCGGGCGCTGACCGCTTTGACTTCCCCTATTGAATGTATGGTCTCCTTTGGCCACCTCCAATGGTAGTGTTCCGATGTCCCGCTCAATATAGATGCGATGGGCTGCAACAATATCTGTAAATAGGGAGAGTAAGTACAAACTCAGCTAGAGTCACTTGCCTAGAATACCCCAAGGGGACACCTACTTTAGCTCGCCCGGATAGTTATGCAAAGTTTTTGTTTATAGCACCTTCCTGACTTCAGTAGAGGCTCAATTTCCATTGGGTTTTATGGGAAGCATTGACAGCATAGTAAAAGGTACATTACCAAGTGGCTAAATTTTTGAGGCTAAATGGGAAGTGCAGTAGAGTTGCCGAAGTGCAGTTCATGTTTTGATCCAGAAATGACTTGTTATATGCAAAATGATCAAAATGGGACTGTTAATTTTCTACTGGACTCAAATCCTACCCACACAGTCTGTAAACGTAATGGCCTATATATAGATCCTCTACAGATCTCCCATTTTTATTTCAAGCAAATTGGCCTAGAATTGAGCTCAATCCAGCGAAACATTGCGATCAACAGTTATTAAGTACACAATTAATTTGGGGGTGGGCCGCGGCACAGCCCGGCAAACTCGCACTTCTCTCCTTTTTTTCTTTTTTCTTTCTCTCCCTCTTACTGCATAATTTGAGAGCTTGTATCAGACATTCCTGGCAGTGTGTGTCTCTTTACACCTTATGCAGGCATCAGCTTCACAACTAGGTCGATGTATCACAGGGCTGATGCCGCTGATGGCCGTGCTGTCGATATTTAAGCGCTGCTTGAAATACTTAGGTCACAGAGCATTATTTTCAAGCCAATGAGAACAGTAAAAGTCAGGTAATGAATGGTATACTGTATTTTTTCATTCAATTCGACCGTCACACGTCACACTCCCCTTGGTCGATGGCGAACATTGGGATTTTGTCACGTGTCACCCACCCTCTGGTCGAACACATTTTGTGTCACGCGGCCCTCGAAATTCCCCAAAATCACATCTGCGACGTGCAAAATCGAAAATTTTCGTTCAGCGCTTGAAAATTTTGCATGTGTCACACAAAATTTCGGCCGTGGTCGAATGGTCGAATCGCTAATTTGAGTCACGCGTCACCCCCCTGGTCGGATTGAATGAAAAAATACAGTACACCAAGTATACACCATGTCATGAAATTATGTCCACTTAGATTATGATCTGTAAGTGCGGCATCATACTTTAAGATGTTCGAAATATAGAAATTTCAACCTCACCGAGTCTTAGCACCGTCTAAAATGGTGAGTGTCACCGTTGCAAGAGAAAATTGCGCGTTCCACTGTTGCAAAAATTGCGCATCCAACCGCAACTATATCCGAGTCCAAATGCGGACAGCCAAGTCCGTTGTGCCACTCGTCGGACATGTCCGCACCAAGTGCTTCTCTGGGTGAATCGTTACAGGTAAGCTTCCGTGGCGTGCACTACTGCAGTCTGATTCAGACTAAATTCATATCTTAAAGCAGTTGTAATATATCTCCTTGATCAAGTCTTCAAATGCTCCGAGTCGGTTTAGATCCAAGCTTGAATTTTCACTCTGACTCCCGCAGACAGCTTACACGTACAGCAGCAGACTCCTCTCATTCGCTCCCGGAGCTGGCCATTAGGTCGTATGTAGCGCAACTACGAAGAACCGTCGATAGACCAGCAAAGAGTGTGTAATTTCGAACCACACTCACACAACTCACACAACTAGAAGAACTATGTGCTCCACAGTTCACCCACAAATGAATGATCAGGACTTCGAATGATACATGGAATACATAGCTCATGAAGCCCGAACCAAATACGGCTGTCACTGAGCTGCCAATCCAGTTCGTCCACGGCAGCCATGACACGGGTGCCGTGCCCATTCTGTTGGAGATTTTTCGTGTTCGATCACGGCACAAGCTCGCACTCACAAGGGCCGTTGATACACGTCTCACGGGTGTCCAAATATCATGGGAAAGTGCCCTTTCCGCTCCTGAAATCGCTCGCAACACATTTCAGGTACCTTGTACTAAGAATTAGCATAAGGAGAGCGGTTAGAGAGCCATTCAAGTGGAGTTTAACACAAAGACGGGGACTTCCGGAAGTGAGTACATACTAACTTTATTTCAATGTTCAATCTCCCTTCACTGAAGCAAAAATATGTTGATTCTGTTGATTGAAATACTCAACAGTGCCTGGTTATCAGACTCTTCAAAGCTTGATCTGATATTCAGACGAGATCAAGCAGAATAAGGTTTCGGTCAGACCTCAACAGAGCGTATGACACGCCGAATTAACTTTTTTTATTTCCTTCGACGGCCGTGCTGTGGACTGTGTCATCCCGTACAGGATTTGGAAACTGCAGGCCGTGACTGTGTTTCACCCAAGTTTCACCCTCCAAATCCACGGCTCCTTGCCAGTGGTGTTCATGAAAGCATGCACGTGGCTCCCGCGTCTATCTCCGGGCCGTTGTGCGGAACTCGGTAGTAGCCGCTCACACTCTGAACCGCGCCGCTCTGGACTTCCGCTGCGCTGATGTACTGCAGATGACTCACTGATTATCCAATGGCTATGCAACTTGCGGACTTGAGGTGTGCTCGGCCCGGGATTCCTCAAGCAGGGCAGAGGTGCTGAGTACGCAGTGCCATGTGCATTCACATGTACAGCGCCGTCACTGTTTCAAAATACAACAACGACGGGATGAGGTGCAAGATACGGCATAGGTGGCGAGGTCTCCAGATTGATTGTGGTACAGTACCATTACTGTATTCTTTCATTCAATCCGACCAAGGGGGTGATGCATGACTCGAATTACTGATTCAACCATTCGACCACGGCCGAAATTTCGCGTAAAAATTCGATTCACCGGAACGAGACATGATTTTGCGAAATTTCGAGGGCCACGTGACACAAATTGCCTTCGAACAGAGGGTGGGTGATCCGTGACCAAACAACAATATTCGCCATCGACCGAGGGGGGGGTGACGTGTGATGGTCGAATTGAATATAATAATACAGTATGGTATATCACCACCAAGTTGTCTTGAGAGCACACCGAGTTCAAGCACATGGCGCTAATCGCAAATTGCATGTGTGGATCTGAGGGGGGGAAAAGGGGGGGAGGGAAGCAGGTTGCGCACCGGGCTTTCTGAGTGTGCTTGAACCTTCTAGACCATGGAAATAAAAGTGGTGATTAAGAGATTTGAACCCGGCCCAGAATCGAAGGAATGATTACATACCATCCACACAGCCACTATTGAATCACAGAAAATAAAGGCAATTTAAAGGACAGCCACTAAGAGGACTTCAGCACAGCCACTAAACCACCAGCACAGCCCTATATTCTTTACAAACTTAGATTGGGACACTTTTTAACTAGACCTTGAAAACCTCATTTTGGTTGATTAAAAATGACTGCTAAAGTACTTGTAACCTTTCAACTGAGCTTGACTCCCTTTTTTTCAGTTCACCTTGACTTCATGAGATTCCGCACAAGGCCAACACAATTTGAACAAAGGAAAGTGTAGTCTATGATCTCGGGAGATGCCGCTCCCATCAGAGGCAAAATGAATAGCGCTTTTGAGGGTGCCCGGAAAGGAAAGTGCCTAGACCACAGTCTATGATCTCGGGAAGCCGCTCCACATCAAGGCAAAATGGATAGAGCTTTTTAGGGTCCCAGGAAAGGAAGGAGTCTGGACAAGGCCATCAGATGATGTCGGGTGGCCGGACGCATATGAGATCATTAAACCACAAACGGAACCGGTTGCTGCTGGCAATTTTGGAGGATAAATAGTCGGTTACAGGAATATATATACCAGCTATATCCAAGCTGTTGCCCATTGATATTTGTTGCATCCTGTACAAGTTCAATTCAACCATCACGCATCACCCACCCCCTGGTCGATGGTGAATGCTGTTTTTCTTTTGGTGCGTGTACCCACCCCCTGGTCAAATGTAAATTTCTTAATGCAGGCCCCAAATCGCTGCGTCCACGGCATGTAAATTTGAAGATTTTCGCCCCGGTGATCGAAATTTGTAGATCTGTCACATGAAATTTCGACCATTACTTATTTTGTCACACCCCCCTGGTCGAATTGAATGAAGAACTACAGTATCACAGAGAGCAGGAGTTGAAGGCTTCGAGATCAAAGCCTGGCATTCACATAGGAGGGGATTTATTATATATCCAGTGAAGTGGCTTACATCCAACTTCCGACCCAATGGTAAAAAATTGATAAGTATTTAATGAGTGGTGCTGCAGTAGATTTATCAAGGGGGGATCGGGATTAAAACTTCGGATATGGGTACGGGGGGAGGGGGGTCCCGGGGAAGGCTTTAAAAAACTTTTTACAACATTTTTTTTTTTGAGTAATATGAGGTATAGAACATGCGAGGAGAGTGCAGGAACCATAAAATGTGTGGTAAACGACCCTCCAAGGCCACATGGGCTTCGGACTGCAGTTTGAAGCCTCCAAAAATCATAAATTTTGGTCAGAAATAGATAGGTAAGGAATAAACATTATACTTAGAACACATTGTAGCATACTGTATAATTACATTCAATTCGACCAGGTGTGTGATGCGCGACCCGAATTACCAGTTCGGCCATTCGACCAGGGCCGAAATTTAGCGTGTTTACGCATTGTGGAGGAGATTTTGAGCAGCTTTGATACCTGCATGACGAAAAATACATTTGACCAAGGGGTGAGTAATGCGTGACGAAACACCAATATTCACCATCGACCAAGGGGGAGTGACGTGTGATGGTCAAATTGAATGTAATAATACAGTACAAGAATGTTGAAGAGATTAGTTGCGGTAAGTTGTGCACAATGACCTTGGCTGGACTGGGATGCTGTCTATCAGGTGGCAGTGAAGCCGCACATGACTCGGAGGCATGGCCTGGACTCAGGGGTGCGAATTACCTGCCCTATATGGAAGGACCCTGGGGGGGGTCCTGAGGAGTATATCTGTTTTTGGAATCCCGATTCCCTCTTGAGATTTATATAAATAGGAGTCAATCAGCGATGGCCACTTGTGCCACGGCCTATCTGCATGCAGATAGCATTCTCACAGCTGCGGTGATGTTGTCCATCCGGCCTCTACCTCCAGCACCGCAACGGTGCCCATGGACATCAACAGGACCACTGCGCATGGACCCAGCTTTCGCAACGGCAAGCCGGTCTGTTGCCATTGCAACATAGAAGGGCACATTGTGTGCAATTGCCCCAAGGTCATGGCCAAGAGTCCACAGTTCCGTGCCATGATGACCGACTTATTGAAGGAGACACTGGGGGATTTTGTCGACAATCAGGAGTGAAAGCTGTGTCCTCCTGATCTATACCCATACCTGACTCGCGTGTACCCATTTCCCCTGCCAATTGATTTGAAGTACTGGCCGTATTTGAAAATACCGAGGATAACATCGAGTCTGAACAAACCGCAGGCGACGAAGAGAAGGACGGGGAGAAGGAGAGGAGCTCCGGGCCCAACCCGCGCAGCTCCCTTCGAAAGAGAAAGAAGAAGCCTCAGATGGAGAAAGCGGAATGGCGCCGACTCCTTGAAGGTAGTGCGATCTGAGCACTGGAACACATGTGAGAGAGACTGCAAGATGCCTATCGGGTCCTTAGGGGGTGGACTCATCCCTGACGCCGAGCGGAGGCCAACACTGCCCTTATTCAACACCTACTCGTGACATACCCTCCGGAGGCCCTGGACACCCTGGAGAACTTGCGCGAAGCACCGCAGTTCATACAGTCTGCGCAGAGTGTATGGGGTAGCTCAATGATGGTACCCCTGGTACTAGAAGACCTTTTTAGCCTCAAAGGCTTTACGATCGCGGGATTACTCGACAGCAGGGCCACCAATGGGTTCATCAACGCTAAGCTAGTGGAAGAAAACGGTCTGGAAATGGAGCCCTTGCCTCTGGCAGTACCAGTCTATAATGCCGACAGAACCACCACCAGGTTGGATCACCCACGTCATTCGACTTTGCCTGCAGATCAAGGACCATACGGAGATATTTCCCTTCGTGGTCACGGACATGGGCAAGAGCGACGTGATCATCGGGTTTAACTGGTTGAAACAGCATAATCCCGACATTGACTGGCAGAAAGGGGAAATAACCTTCTTGCGATGCCTGTCCGAGTGCAAGCGAAAGTGCCTGTGGGAAGAGTGGGAGGAAGAGGATGCAGAGGAAATAGGGTCGATGGACCAAATCTTTGTGACCAAGATCTACTCGGAAGAGGCGCTACCGCGTCGGGATGCAGAACAGATTCGAGCAATGGGGAGTGTGGCTACGAAGTTAGCGGCTGCCGCGCACAAAGCCAAAGGGGAGCAGACACTGGAAGAGGTAGTCCCGGAACACTACTTGCGGGATTATCAATCGGTCTTCGAAAAACAAGACTTCGATAAACTCCTGGCGCGAAAGAAATGGGACCACGCCATCGAGTTGAAACCTGGCGCAGAACCTGTACAGGGACGGAGTATCCTGCTTTCCATTCCCAAACAGAGAGAGCTGGACGCCTTCATCAAAGAACACTTGGAGACTGGTCATATTCGACCCTCCAAATTCCGATTCACATCGCCCTTCTTCTTCGTTAAAAAGAAGAATGGGAAACTTCAACCCGTCCAGGACTACCGAAAGCTCAACGCTATAACCGTGAAAAACCGGTATCCCATTCCCCTGTTATATCCCGTGCCGAAGAAGAGGACAATCGCCGAGGGTCTCCGGTTTGAGAGATCGAAGGTCGGAGGTCGGAGATATCGGAGGTGAGCGCAAACACCACAGTGAGGTCAGGGTGTGCGTACTATCCTAGGCCGATGGATAAGACGGAGTCTGAAGGGAGACCGGAGGAAGACTCGGAAGCAAAGCAAGGAGCAAAGCAACATTTATAATCAAACTGAAGTACATGAGGATATTAAAGTGTATTTATACTAAGTCCGTTATTGTTAACCCAAATATGGTAAATCAAAACATAACAATAAGTGAGAGTCCAAATTTGGGTGAAGAAGTATGCTGACTAAGCAAGACAATAAACGAGAAGTTAAGAAGTAACGGAAAAACGGATAAACGGGAAACGCTCAGTAAACCTTCATTGCGTAAAAACCCGATGATCTTACGTCTCCAACCTCCGAACGTTCGGAGGTCGGAGGTCGGAGGCCGGAAGTCGGAGACGGACCGAAGTGGGTGTGCACGAATATAACAGTCATCTCGGAAATCATGCATATGCTGCACCAGGCAACCTGGTTCACCAAACTTGATGTTCGATGGGGATACAACAACATTCACATCAAGGAAGGAAATGAGGAGAAGGCCGTGTTCATCACCAACCGGGATTATGGGAACCCTTGGTAATGTTTTTCGGGTTGACGAACTTGCTGGCCACATTTCAATCCATGATGAACAAGATTTTTGAGAGGCAGATCGCGGAAGGAAGGGTCACTGTCTATCTTGACGACATACCCATCTATTCCGAAACCCTGGAGGAACATCGCAGCACTGTGTTGGAAGTACTCGTGATCCTCAAATCCCACGACTTGTACCTCAAGCTGGAGAAGTGTGAATTCGAGAAGCAGGAGGTTGAATACTTGGGGGTCATTGTGGGGAACGGGAAGATACAGATGGATCTGGTGAAAGTAGCGGGTGTGCAGGAATGGGTGACGCCCAAAATGGTGAAGGATGTCCAAAGTTTCCTGGGTTTTCTGAACTTCTACCGTCGGTTCATCCAGGACTTCGAACACCACACAAAGCCTCTTACGCAGTTAACCCACAAGAATACGCGGTGGAGATGGGGAACCAAGGAACATGGCGCGTTTCGGAAACTCATCGACCTGGTCACTTCGGAACCAGTCCTTCACTTTCCGACCGACAATGGGGAATGGAGGGTGGAGGCAGATGCCTCGGATTTCGCGATAGGGGGAGTGTTGTCCCAAAAACAGGCCGGTGTCTGGGTTCCCATCGCCTTTTTGTTCAAATCCCTCAACAATACGGAACAGAATTACGACATCCACGACAAGGAAATGCAGGCAATCATGTGATGTCTCTACGAGTGGCGACATTATCTTCAAGGCAGTGAAATCCCGTTCAAAATTTAGACCAACCACAAGAACCTGGAATATTTCATGACTACCAAGAAATTGAACAGGCAACAAGTGCGTTGGTCCCTAGAACTGGGTGAATACAACTTATTCCTGCTTCATAAGCCGGGGAAAACCCATGCGAAGACGGATGCCTTGTTGAGACAACAAGGGCATGAACAGGGGGGAAATGATAACACCGGGATTACCCTGCTGCCAAAATCATTGTTCCAAGGGGATGGAGAAGGGGTATCAAAAGAGGAATTTTTGCGAGCTATGCCCGCTGTCCTCGACAATACCCTGGGGGACCAATTTATGGAAGAAATCAAGGAGACGAAAGTGAAGTGGGAGGAGAAAGTGACAGGATTATGGGAGGACGGGGAGGAACCAGAAGGGTGGGTCAAACACAATGACTATTTGACCAAGGACGGAACTGTATACGTGCCGGAGGATCAATCCCTATGCCATAAAATTTTGAGAGCTCACCACGACGATTACTTGTCGGGACATTGTCACGTACTGTGACCTCGGAGCCCTTCGGCTCCCGAGTATTCCTAAACCGTTCCTATTGGGTCCCTTTTACATCACGGCACAGCTCCACACTATGATTTCCCTCCCTCGGAACCTCCGGTCCTCCGAAAACTCCACCACAGCATTGACTCATATGTACAGCACTGATTCATCGCTATCACAAGCCTCGGTGCCCCGACGACTCCGACCCTTAAGTAATAATTTAGGCTTTAGTATAAATAGCCTTATGTACACCCTGTTCTAGTCAGTTTGAATATTGACTAAGACTTCCTCCCTATCTTCATCCTCGCTTCAGTCTTCTGTCGGCCTTCGCTATCTTCCCTTTGTCGGCCTGCAACCTTCTCCGAAATTGGACACGGGTTGTAGAGAAGGGCGTGCAGCACACAAGCTGAAGCCAAGTCCACTCTGTCCCCGTCGGCTCTGCCTCAGTCCTGACTGGACTTCGCACTTTCCACGTGAAGTCCATATCTTGTATAGTGTTCACTTCTCGCTCACATTCTATTTGTCTTGACTGGACACCTTGGAACCAATCGGTCCTGATGGCAATCCGGTACTCGACAGACATCCCAGACAGTATCGAACAGCCGAACTCATATCCCGCAACTATTATTGGCCAACACTTCTACAGGACGCCAAGAAATATGTGGTTGCATGCCCTACTTGTTAACGCATAAAGACCTTCCCTGCAAAACCTAAAGCACCTTTACATCCGAACACGGTGCCAGAAAAAATCTGGCAAAATATCTCCATTGATCTCATCACCAAACTTCCCCCCTCTAATGGTTTTGATTCTATTGTTGTGGTGGTCGACCGACTAGGCAAAGGCATCCGCATGTTGCCCTGCATGGAGCACATTAGCGGCGAAGGCATTGCTCGGATTTATTGCGATCACGTGTGGAAAGACTACGGGATTCCCGAAGTGGTTATCAGCGACCGCAGAACACAGTTTGTGGGGAACTTCATGCGAGACCTGTTCAAACTCCTCGGGATTAAATCCAACGCGTCCACAGCCTATCACCCACAGACCGATGGACAAACCGAGTGGGTTAATCAAGAAGTGGAACAATACCTGCGTGTGTTTACCAACTTCCTTCAAGGTGACTGGTCTGAGTGGTTATCCTTAGTAGAGTTCAGCTACAATGACAAAGTCCACTCCACCACCGGATTCAGCCCATTCTACACCATGCTCGGGTTTCATCCTCGCAAGGGCACCGAACTACCAATGGAAGTCCCTATGGAGGCCGCCATGGACTTCGCCTCGCGAATGTCCAAAGTACGGACAGAGGCAGCCACGTCCATGCGCCATGCACAAGCCGTGATGAAGCAGTACTACGATCGAGGACGGCAGGCGGATCCTGACTACGCTGTGCGGGATAAGGTTTATCTTCTGGGGAAAAACCTTACAACCCATCGCCCTACCAAGAAACTGGAGGACAAACACTATGGACCGTTTGCAGTAGTCCGAAAAGTTGGTGTGATCTCCTACGAACTGGCCCTACCCCAGAGTTGGATAGTTCATCTGGTTTTCAACACGGTGTTTCTATGGAAGTGGGTACCGCCGGAGGCTGAGCATCAGTGGAATGACCTGCTGCCGCCCTCGGATGTGCGAGACGGACAGCTGGTCTATGAAGTTGAAGAAGTCTTGCGGGTGAAACCCGCAGGCAAGAGATGGAAGGACAGACTCCTCTACTACATCAAGTGGAAGGGATATCCGAAGGCAGAATGGAGCTAGGAACTGCGCCATATGTTGGAAGGCGCCGAAGAAGCAATTGAAGACTTTTATACCCAATACCCAGATTGATCAAGGGAACAACTCAACAAGAAGGGGGACTGGCAAATTCCTAAAGAATCACAGTAATGCCGAAATCCGGAAATCCCGAGGGCTACGCATCAGGACGATGCGTCTGAACGGGGGGGCTAATGTCATGATTCGGAATTCTTTTCCGTTATCCCGGGGTTCAACTCCGTTATTCCGGACTCAACCCCTCCAAATCCCAATTGTAGGAACAACAATCGGTATTAATATTGTGCATTAACCCTGTTACTACAGACACCAAACCCCCTAATCCCCTATAAATCCCTTGGCACTTATGTATAAACCCTGTACTATTCTACTATTCTCTATACTATTCTGGTCTATACTCCAGCTGCTTGTCTGCTTGTCCCATTCAACTCTGCTTTTCCCTTGTCCAGTCACCTCATTCGTGTTTCGAGAACCCGATGAGCCACTGTGCTGACACCTATGAGAACAACTTCCTTTCATTATTGCAACATTTGCTCTGCCTTGATTAGATGAAAATGACAGGAATGGTGAAACACTGACTATTGAACCACAGGTGAAATAAAGCGTGAAAACTGAGCACAAAAGTGAACAACCAACAACACACAACAACTCGAACTATCAAACGCGCAAGTTCGGGGTTCCTACCAGGTATTAGGCAGTGGCAATTTGGGACTTTACAGCACAAAAGCAGTTTTTTGCTAAAGGTCGACTTTTGGGACAACCAGACCGTTCTAGGCACTTAACGCGACCTCAGAGGGTAAGGAAAGTAGGATTGGGGCAACAGGGGTTTGGAATTACTTCCGAGGTGATCTTGAGATCAATAGGAATTTTGTCTGGCACTTATATTCTGGTAACTGGTTTGATAACTATGGCAAATTAACGACGAAGGTTACAGCTCCACAGAAATCTGATGTTCAACTTGTTTGTGCGTACTGGTAACTTGTAACTTGCACTTGATTAGTTCTTTCAAATTTCTCACTTGTCTCGCATTCAAATATCAATCGAAATCAAATTTATCCCCACAATGTAAGCTAAGTGAAAGAGCTAAAAGTTCCTAGAGTTACACCGAATAGAGTCTAGACATTCCCACACAGGACCTAGCTGGTAGCCTTGGTCTCTGGGTAAAAAAGGGTAGAATCTACTGGTTTCCTCCTAGAGAACTACGGGTATTTATACAAACAAGGGATCCAAATAAGGAAATCACAATATCTGGTCACAAAATAATACAAACGGGTATTCAGAGCTCATCGGATAAACGCTCTGAGCTCATTTAGCTACGAAAGTGGTCCTGTTGAAAGTCAGTTCACGAGAAAATGGTATATTTATTATTTTAATGGCGGCTGAGACCTCTGTTCCCACTCACACCAGGAACGAACGACATGGCTTGCTCCACTCTGACTCGAGTCCGCAGCTGCTGTGCTGCAGATTCCATGCATTTAATGACAGCTCCATATGGTTTCTGGGCTTTAGATAAAGCGAGCGTCTAGACCTGGATGATCTCTATTGAGCCGCTCGGATCTATCGTTCCGTTGGCCCGATCATCGGTCCGGTTAAACCATTGACACTTCCTGTCAAAAGCCTGATCGGCTTTATCGGGAAGTGTCGGACTTGTCGTCGCACGAGGTCACTTTGACCGTCGCGACATTGCGTAAACTCTGATCGTGTCCCCAGCGCATTGCCCATTGTCTAGATGGTGTGCCATCACTATATCCTTGGTAGGACCGTGCAGGTAAGTGTCAACGACGGTCCTTGGGTCAACCTGTCCACGATCAAGCACAACAGAACCGCAAGTTCTAGCCCAGGTGTTGAGAGGAACTGGCCGTTTGTGGTGAACATATGAACGGCCGATGACCGAGGATCGCTCCCAGGAGTAGTTCAACCAGAGGTTAGACTGTGGTTGAAGTGGTCCTGACGGGCCCGGGATAATCGAACCGATGTGGGGCATATCCCGACGGGATTTACCGGTGGGATTATGAAACGACACACATGGGTTGATCATAGACCAGCGAACGGGAGGGAGGATCCAGGGATATCTGACAGAGACTCCTTCGGACTCTATGCTCTAATGCCGAGAGACGTAGGAATAGTTGTCATGGTGGTGGTTGTCTCCCTCTAACCCTGAACGCAATCAAGACTCCGTTGAAATGGTGCACCTAAGTATGGCCGTGCCTAGGACTGACTGAGATGCTGCTAGGAAACAGACACCAAAACCAACCAACACACACACACCAACAACACAACCAATATGAAGTGCTAACAAGTAAGTTCAGGTCGTCCTGAAGTATACAGGTAAGATTAAATTCCTCGAGGGGCGTTGGGACAGAGATCAACTCAAAGATGTTCGAATAAAACTGTCCTAGGAGCTTCCAGTAGTTGCAAACTACCAAACTTGGGGTTCCCGGGCCACGGAATGTGGGGGTGGGAGAGAGATAAAGTGTCCTAGGACTGCCAACAATGGGGCCTAGGGGTCTGGGAACTCCGACCAACCTGCTAAACGGGATTGATTCCAATGCCTGACCTTGCCACTTAACAAGGGACCTTTGAATACAAACTGCTGCAGCAGGACCACAACACAGTAGGGGCTTAGATGACCTTAAAGCACAAAGTAGCCAACAATCGAACTTCCTGTTAATGAATCTACACAAAAGGATAGGTTTTATAAATGAATCTCCGTGCTGATACAGAGAACACAAGACCCTTTGACAAGCAAATGCTGTTGGAAACCGCCTAGGCAAGTATTGGGGCACGAATGAACTGCTGTAGGGCATGTTCTACGTGGTCTTTTATAGTAAATAGAGAGGTACATGACAGAGTGAAACTGAGTAATGAGAAATATGATGAGATAAGGGAAACAGACAGTCCGGGCAGGATAGGAAGGGTATACGCGGCGAGCCACTCTAGTTTTGGGTGCCCTCGGCACCTAGTAGTCATATCCTTTGACTCCTAGGGCCTATCTTGGGTATATTTCAAATGCCCTCGGACTGGCCGAACCTATTTGTGTTTGTTCCGGCTCCTCGGATACTTGCGTCCTGCCCCGGCATGGTTGCTAATCCATCCCATTTGTCCAGCTTAGTGAGTAAGCCACGGAGTACCTCTGCTGGCCGTCTACATCCTCGATGGCTCAGCTTCAACATTTTAGCCTGCTGTGATCGATCATCCACCGATCACTTTGGTCTAGTTTGGTTCCTTGGGATGCGTCGCGTCCGTCACATGTTCTGATCATTCCCGGGATCCACCGGAAGTGTGTCCATGGAACAACTTAGAGCGGTCCCAGGACATCCGCGATGGACTCCTAGGACATCTAAGTGTTCTTGTTGTAAGCGTGTGAGTGGTCAGTGGACACCCGCAAGGGCTCCTCGGACATCAACAATGTCTCCTATTGCCCATATGAGCGGTCCGGGAGCACCCGCAAAGGTCCTCGGGACATCATAAGTATCCTATTCAACATAGTCCTCGGACTGTAGTAAGTCCTCGAACATGATCATGTCCGGTCATAGTCCTTATCCTTGGACGGTGACTTATTGTTCATCGGACTGGTTCCATCCAGCCGTCTGGGTCTAACTTGGTACTTAATCTTTGTCTAGGCTTTTGGTTTAACCTCCTTGGTAATATCTAGCTCTTTGTAGTGTAACCCGCCCCTAGGTATAGGTTGTGGACTACATCTAACGAACTTCCTGATACCCCTTGGACTACTATGCCAACCCCCATGGAATGGGACCAAGCCGTAGTATGCCCAGGATAACATTATGGTTCTCTCAGCATCATTGATATATGACCAGCAGCTTCGGAGCTCAGCTCTGATCCTAATTGTATAGCACCGGGCAAGGTAGCCCTAGGACTCGGAATAGTCCTAGGACTCGCAAAATAGCGGGATTTCACGGTTAGCGCCAGACACGCCGTATCACTGTGTCCATGCCACTGAGAGTCTTGATACCAGCGTTATCCCGTAGGCTAGTCCTTCACAACCCTACAACCCACCACTAGGCTCCGTCGATGGAATTCGAGAAAGGTCCAAGACAGGAGTTGAAATAGGAGCAAGGGTTTGCCAGCAGAATGAAGTGGAGAGGGAAACCCGAGTCAACGACATAGCAAAAGCAGAGAAAGCTTAGGCTGAACACAGGTCAAGAACAGGCCAAAGCAAGGCCGGTGAATAGACGAGGTAGAATCTAAAGTACAGGGGATTCTACCTGGGGTTTATATACTACTGTATCTAGGAGTCTGATCGTAATATACCCTATGTGTAACAGAAAGGGGTTTAGTTGAAACCAGAAAGGAGTGAAAATGAAACAGATAGGGATGTGATCGCGGGTTAACGGGCTCCTGTGATTGCAGTTTGATCCAGCTTCGGGATCTGAAAAGCTGAATCATGACAGTAAGTCCCAGTTCCTCACAGAACAGATGGATGACCTTTCGCTAAAGGTAGTATAGCTGCTTGAGAATCTGGCCCATAGTGGTACCATCATCACAACCGAGCACCTACAGATAGCACACGTAGTTTATCCCTAGCTAGATGTTCGGACCTCACACTAGCTCTCTGGAGCGTGATCTATTGGCTTATATGGCCCTAGTGAGTAACAACAAACACAAAATTGAAAGATTTCACGCCTGGTCACAGGGCCAGCCTATCAACAGAAAATTTCAGGCTGATGCTAGACTATTGAGATGCCATCAGTGTATTGAAGGTATTATATGGTGAAGGTGAATTCAGGAATAATTAAGATTAGTATCAGCTCAGAAGCCATTGGAGCCATTAGCCATTCGGGTGCGCACGCCAAAAAAGCCATCAGATGGCTCAAATGGCTGTTGCGCAACCTCTCTAATACAGCTGTAACCATTCTTTTCAGACTGAAGAGGCTACAGGCTTGGACTAATACACAACCCTTGTTGACCAAATAAGTATGACCCCAACAGTCCTCGTCCCCTTCGGGACTGGATACCAAAGTCAATACTGCAACTCCCCCTGACCTCCCTATCTAGCAGCTGTGGTGTCCAAACTGACCATACGGCAGAGCCAGGAAGTTGTGTCATGCAGAAGGATTTTGGTGAGGAGGTCGACAGGGTTTACACTGGATTGGCAATACTGAATGATGATATTCTTGTTGTAAATGAGGTTGCAAATATAATGGTACTTCAACGCGATGTGTTTTGCCTTGTTGTGCATTGCCGGATTTTCCGCAACTGAAATTGTGGACTGATTGTCGCAATACATTGGTGAGGGGTGGTCCAGCAGCTCTTCCATCAGCTCACCGAGCAGATTCCGAACAAACATCAGCTCCCTGCTTAGTGATTTGCTGGCCCTGGCTTCAAGCCAGAAACCAAGCCAGACAAGCTATGGCTTCGTCAAGCCAAGCCAGGCCAGATCGCTGGCTTCACCTGGCTTTGGCTTCTGGCTTCAACTTTTCAGAGCCAAGCTAAGCCATCAAGCCAGGGCTTCAATTGTCACCCGCAAATGCATATTAGGGATGGCATTTCAAACTATCAAAGAGCTTTCCATGATTCAAGCGAGCAATTTCATCCACATAGTCCATTACTGCCAGATTTCCAGACCAATATTCAATGTTTATAGCTCAACTTCGGCCAAATTGGGATGTCCCGTTTGGGGCGTGCAACCTGAAACCCTTGATGTGGCTGTAAAAACCATGCAATATTCCTATTATCCTGTCAGACCGTGAAAGGCAACTCAAAAACTGTCTCCAGGGTCTCTAGAGCACTGGAAGTGGGCTTAAAGAAAATCAGGTTCAAGCCATGGCTTGAGCCAAGCCAGGCCAGACCAGGCCAGGATCCATGGCTTTGGCTTTGGCTTGGGATTTCTGAAGCCTGCCGACATCCACTGTGAATGCTAGATCCGGACGCATACCCAACATCCCATACATGACGCTGATAAGGTGTGGATTCATTCAGAATCATACACGTCTGAAATCTTCACTTTTGCATGGTGTTAGCGGTGGGCTGATACTAATATACCCAGTAAGACATAGAGGGTTCTAGTCCGCCCGAGACTGAGAATCAAGCTGTTGAAAGCATTGCAAACTTGCACTAAACAAAGGAGACTAGGATCCTATGGACGGTGCCTGGCAAAATGGGGTCTGATATAGTAACTTGGGTTTCAAAACCACTAGCGAGCCATAGGACTACTCCGACAGACTGTATTACCCAATGCAGCGCATTCGAGTTCAATATGGATGCCGAGGCTATCAAGGGAATGGTAAGGAGGCAAGGAAAGCTATTAAAAGGTCTTACAAAGGGATTGGTATAAGGAGGCACTATACTGGTGTAGAAAAGTTGACACTTGTACAAGGGAACAAAGCAGTTAAAACGATCACGTGATCACCAAAGAGACGTGTTTGATCCTGGCGCGCTCACTGATGCTGACTGAACTATGGTGCGCTTCACTTAGCCACCACCAATTTGTAACAAGGCTTACTACTCCATCAGAAAAAGCGGATTTCTTATCCCTCTTGCCAAAACACTCAGTTCGAGGAGGAGAAACTTTTGGCAAGACATATTTTTATTAGCAAAAAAACTGAGGGAGTTGCAAATTCTTTGACGAGCCAAATTGGGACTGTCTACTAAACCTGCCACCTAATGGTCAAAGCCTTGTGCTACATGCTCTATAACACACCTGTGGGACTTGTACTGTTGGGAAACACATTTCCGCATGTGTAATTGAGTATCTTGGGTCTCTATCCTGGCCCAGTTTCTTGGGAGGTAACTACTCCAAGTTTAGCCAGGACTCACATAAAAGCACCAGTTTAGAGATTGCATGGAGAAATGTGGTCAAATAGCTTCTTGTATGTCTTCAAGGTAGAAAAAAATAACTCCGGATGGCCACAGAGGCACACATGAAAAAGAAAATTGGCCTTCGGCCAATTTGGGACTAGTCACATTGTGGTGGTGGCTAAATGAAGCGCACCATAGATCGTCGACATACAACTTGTATGACGACAATGATATCCCTGTGTCGGCAGAGATAGATGCTGTGGTCGGACTGGAGGTGCACGAAGCCGAGGGATTTGAAAATAGAGTCAATGAGACGGTACCACTGACAAGAAGCCCGTTTGAGACCGTAAAGGGATTTATGAAGCCGTAGGACCATCTCGTCACTGCGCGTGTTGAGTTTTGGAGGACGACCAGGGGGCTGTGACATATAAATTTCCTCTTCGAGTTCGGCGTTGAGGAAAGTGGTGACAACGTCCATTTGGTAAATTGTAAGGCCAAAGTGGGCGGCAACGGAGAACATGATGCGGAGGGAGGTGAATTTAACCACAGGGGCAAATGTCTCTTCCGTAAATCTGTAGTCTCCCTAGACCAATAAACACGTGTTTTTTTCTTTGTAAGGTGAAGATGGGAAAAAACCTGTTTATGGTCTGATTTTGTTCGCGCCTCTGACACTGTAGGTTGACCTTCGCTGAGCCGAGTTCCGAATGCGGAAGGTTGGCCCAAATGGAGACAGCTGTGTGAGCACGTGTCATTTGTCATCACTTGTCCGTCGCGTTGACCTCCCGCACCAGACACGCTTTTCCTACGTGTCTACCAATGGAAGAGTGTGAGGTAGACCACTAATGGATTGCACCATCCACTCCTAGCACCCATACCACCCCCGGATCGGACTCTATCCTCGCAATTCGGCCATATGTGTGAAAATCTGTGGCGCTTGTGCGAGCAGGTCGGAGCTAAGATAATAAAGTCTCAGGACTGTTGTAGACAGAACTCAGTATTGAATACCTAAGATAATAAACTATACTACAGGTAAGTAATGTAGAACAGGCAAGGGAATAAAACTCACGTCTCAGAACTGTTGTAGACAGAACTGAGACGCTCATTTGGAACAATTAGCTAATATGATGTCGGAACAAATAGACAAGATAACGAAGATAACCGACTGATAGCATGAATCTCAACACTCCCCCTCACCGAAAGCGGGAATTCTTCGACACCGAGAAGATCACGGATATAAATGAACTTTGGACGTGCGAGGGATTTTGTGAAGGCATCGGCAATCATATCATTAGTGGGAACATAGATGATGGTTGTGGCCCATCGCTGACTGTTTGGCGGATAAAGTGGAACCTATTGTCGATATGCTTGGTGCGTGCATGAAAAGCTCCATCCTTGGTCAACACAATAGCTGATTGGTTGTCACAGAATAGAATTGTCGGCTTCAAGATTGGCACGGAGATCTCAGCGAGGAATTTCCGAAGCCAAAGGAGATTTTTGGAAGCGTGGGTTAATGCGACGTATTCAGCTTCTGTGCTCGAAAGAGTGACCAGGGGCTGTTTCTTGGAGCTCCAATCAACGAGGCTATGTCCGAGGTAGAACGCGTAACCGGAGATTGAGCGACAGTCGAGATGTGAAGACCAATCAGCATCAGAATATCCGGTGAGCGTCAAATCTGATCCGCCTAGAACGAGTCGGTGATGGCGAGCACCCGAGAGATACTTGAACACACGTCGAAGAGCTTTCAGATGTATAGAGCGAGGCTCATGCATAAATTGGGAAAGATTCGAAACGTGGTAAGTGATCTCCGGATGAGTGATTGTCGCATACATCAAGAAGCCAACGCCTTGACAAAATTGAGCCGTCTCGTCGCGCTTAAGAACCTGGGAGGAAACCGCGGGTGAATCAAGAGTTAGATCAAGCCCGGGTTCCATTGGGGTCAGGATCATAGCCGTGTCAGACAAGCCCATTGGAGTTAGAATCTGCTCAATATAGGCAGTCTGGCTCAGGGAAATAATTTTGGACTTCCGGTCGCGCTGGATAGGGATGCCGAGAAGCCAATTGATTTCCCTGAGGTCAACAAGCTCAAAATGCATATTTAATTGCTTCTTAATGCGGGCAACGTCGGTGGGGTTTTACCAACGATGGTGAAATTGTCAGTGGCCGATGCGACAATTGTGGACTTGTCCTGACTGATGAATACGGCCTGATTGGCTTGCAAGACCACGTAACCAAGCGAAATAAATGTTCCGCGAAGTTTAAGATACCACGATCTGCCGCCTTGTTTGGTGCCGTACAAGCTCTTGTTGAGCTTACAGACGAGTCGACGTCCGGAAGGAACGGAGGGAAGGGGTATGGAGGAGAATTTTTCGTAGTCTTGCGGGATTTGCATATAAATTGTTTCATCAATCGGCACGTTCAGGTACACATTCCTGCCTGATGGATTTCCCAATTGTTGGCGGCGCCGAACGCGAGTAGAACGCGGAGGGTCGCGTGTCGAACGACGGGGGCATAGGTATTGGTATAATGAATCCCGTGTACCTGAGTCCACCCGTTGACTAACCGAACCTTATATTTGTTGATTTGATTGAATGCATCCCACTTGATTGTAAGTACGCAATGGTTCCGGATGATGTTTGCGCCTATTGGAGCCTCGACGATATCCCAGGTATTGAGTTTCTCGAGCTGGGTGAATTCCGCTTGCGCGGCGGGCATCCAATGCTTGGCATCAGGGCCATTGATGGCTTGGCACAATGTCATCGGTACATTTTCGGTCACCATCGCAAACTCCATGACGAACGTATAGTCCTCCTCATCCTCGGCCTCAAGATAAAGGTCCGAGTCATCCTCCTCTTCCTCCAGCACTTGGAACAGTGCCGCTACATCCTCCGAACAAGATTCCGCAACATCGGCCTTTCTCTCATTGAGCTTATGGTAAAAGCCGGGTGGTCTTTGTGCGCTTGCTCTTTGACCGCCTCCCGTATTCGGCTCAGGCTGAATTAGGCCGTCGCTACGTGGCTTACGGGCGTGGGGAGGTGCAGGTGGAGGAGTGTCAGCTGACACTTCGGGTGGTGGAACTTCAGCTGGCGCGGGGTTAGGTTCGGGTGGAGGTGATGCGCGGAGGTTTTCAGGAACTGGAGGGTCGATTGCATTGGTGAGCCCTCTGTTCTGCTCATCTCCTTGCGCGCTATCGCTCTTCGGGGGTGTTTTCGACATGCTCGGCGCCTCGAGGGTTGCGAGAATGTCGTCTTCTTCCCACTTCCCCTCAATTGAGGTAGCCCCGGGCGCTGTAGCCGATTTCTCGTCGAAATACAGTAGGATAGCTCATAACACATGACCTCATAACGCAAAATTCTCATAATGCATAGACTTTTGGGATCCACCGACATGGTAGGCGGGGATTTTATGCACTTTTGTACTATTGCATAATGCATAGGGTTGGTCGGTCCTTTATGCATTATTGAGAGCTGAGAGTTTGCCAATTTAGAGTTGAGATTTTTAATTTTTCAGGCAGGAAGTGGGCACACTAATCACATATCATTGTCGACACCCTGTGGACGTGTTGTGTCCCATCAACACTCTTTTCAAATCAGAGCAAACAATTTTTTCTTCCCCAAAAGGGCTGACCATCACTTGATTATCTGTTGGATCCACCGGAGGAGCGCGTCATTGATGAGCCGACACCCGTTACCTCGGATGCCAGCATTGTTGCTCAAGTACGGCACGAAGCAGCAGTGGAGCGAGGAGAGATCATCGAAATTGACGATGAGGATTCAGAGCCGGAGGAGGAAGAGAAGTCACCTGAGATGACAACAGCAGAGGTTATGAAGCTGTGCCGCACCTAGAAGACAGTTTGCTTGTTGAAAGGAGATTTGACACAGAGCATGGAGCTCTCACGCGCACTTCGGCAGTTCCAGGGCAACATCCAGAGGGAGGAAACAAAAAATGTGAGGCAATTGTCCCTTTCAGAGGCTTGGGGAGAAAGTTAAAACAAGTAGATTGTGCCAATATCCCATAGATACATGTAGATGTGCGAAAACGAAGATTTCTTGTAACGTTGTGACATATGTCACACTTGGTGTGACTAAATCTTGTAATGTATAAAACTCATAATGCATAAGGTTTGGCGGTCCACCGACCTTATGTGTTATGAGCTATCCTACTGTACACATCCCTCTCCACGGATACCCTTCCCTTACCCGGCCAATAGACACGGAAGCCCTTCGCCTGAACACGGAAGCCCTTCGCCTGGAGGTCATAGTAAACAAAATGCACTTGAACGGCGTGCTTTTCCAGATCCTTCGCGCCTTTCACTTTAACCCAGATCGGAGTCCCCTACGTCAACAGCTTCGATAGGTTGGGTAGTTTCTTTGTCGCTGCTTGCATGGGGGTCTGATGATTGGGTAGCGCGGCCGTCGGGGATCGGTTACGCAGCCAAATGGAGTGGAGCCATCCCTCCGCCCAGAGGAACTTCGGCAATCGCGATTGAATCAGCATCGCTCGCATCTGCTCCAAATGTGTTCGCTGTGCACATTCGGCAATGCCGTTCTCGCTAGGCGTGTCATGGACGGTGAGGTGGCGAACTGTGCCGCCCTTCTCCAAATGCTTCGAGAACTCCTTCGAGGTAAACCCTCCCCCTCCATCTGATCCTAGGACCTTCGTAACAGCTCCCCCTCGTTGCAATTTCACCCAGGCTTCGTAGTTTTTGTAGTGCTCCAGTGCATCAGATTTGGATTTAAAGAAGTAACCCTTCTCTTCGTGTGTGGACAAGTCCATGGGCGTCATCGCGTAGAGTGCACCTCCGAGTGAGGTAACTGACATCGGCCCCTTCAGATCAACTATGACCTTTCTGCCGTACTCCGTCGGCCGCTCGCTCGTCGCTACCCACGGGATCGGCAGTCGCACTGCTTTCGCTTGCACGCATACCTCGCAAAATTGGGGCTCAGAGGTCAGATCCAGTTTGATTCCTATGATCGTGCCTGCTTTAACTGCCCGCAATAGTGCGTTCTGGTCCGCGTGCCCCATCAACTGGTGGAGTTGGAAGATGGTTAATTGGTGCGATGCGAGGTAAGTGCCTTCGGCGATCTGCGCAATCTTTGCTGATTTGGCAGTGTGATAGAGGCCGCGAATGAGTAGGAAGATGGCGATGATCCTGCGCGCTGGTTTAGGAGACCTAATCACGCAGTTCTCGTCCTCTGTATGTAGGGCGTAGCCGGCGCGGTCGAGGGTGCTGACGGATATGAGGGTGTAGGCCATATGGGGTGAGTAGTAGGTGTTCATGAGTGTCGCACGCATTGGCGTCTTGTCAGGCCCCATTGGGAAATAGATGCTGTAATCGTATGAAGGCCCAACCTGGACAAAATTAATTTTTCTTTTTTTAGACGTCTTTTGATCATCATTGATGCTATATCTTTGAGCTTCTTTCCTGATCTGCCTAAATCGGCGAGTTTCATTGAAGATCTTTGATGGAACCCTTGATCTTTTTTCTGGCGCACTCAAGCATCTGCAGGTTTTTCAAAGATCTGTAAGCCTCTTAGATATTCCGGTTTCTTGAGCAATCTTCCATCCCCCCGTTTTTTATCTCGGTCCCTTTTATCCGCCACCTGATGTTTTTTCTAACCACCGAGGATCCTTGACTCTGCCAGGTACCAGACTTTGCCTTGCCATCAGGATTGCCATGCAGATCCCACCTGCACGCTCCACTGCACCACATGTTGCCTCAAAGTTCAGCCACTTATACGTTTCACCCGCCATCACAAGGCCCCAGATAAAGACGCCTCACTTCGACTTTGCGCTTCTGTAATCCCCATCTTTTTACCATGGCCAATCTCTTTGGCCGGCGTGGTCGTTGTCGGGCCTGTATCCATTGTGGCAGCTTCCTTTCTACTCATCCCAACACGTCTAATGGCCCCAACTATGCATGTCTATTTTGCCTTGCATCTTCCCACTTTGACCTCTTCTTTTGGATAGATACCGCATGATGCTCTTGAGGCTTGTGCGGTATGCACTCATCCCTGGATCAACCACCTTGCTATTCTAGCTACCTCTCTCTCGGACCCCTACCGGAAAGGCATCTGCATTCCCACCGCCTGTGGCGGCTTTTGCGCGGTAAGACCTTGGTCCCATTATTATCTGCCGCTGAATACACTCCTTTCCCAGATGTCTGCTAACGCTGCCTGGTCGATGTCGGCTCCCTGTCTCTGTGGCCAACCGTGGTCGAACCACGAGATGCTTGAGGATTCAGCACCTGTGCAGCCACCGTACGTTCCACAGCTCCTTCCTGACCCGTAACCATTTTGCCAATACCCATTAGTATGACGGAGCCCAATCTGTCGCTTCCACCGCCGGTTACTACTCTTCTGCAGGCCTCCATACCGAATCCGATCACTGTGTTCACTGGTCCCAGTTGTTCAGCTGCGGCAACGGCCAACGACAATCGGAATGCTGCTATTGCCCGCCATTTTCCAAAGCCCAAATATTGCCCGCCCCATGCGTACCCTGCCAACACGGCCAAAGAAGAAACCTTTCAAGCACAGGTCCTCCTCTGGCCCAATGTTGTCCGTCCTTTCTATCATTTTACGATTCGTGTTCATTGATTCGTCGCTAAGCTTCAGGGGCTTTATGAGCCTCTAGGATCTGCCGTGCCTGACTTTGTCTACACTATCGACGAGTTTACCGAGATGATGGTGGCACTCAAAGCTCACGGTCTCTCCTTCATTGCTGTCCTCCCCAGCGGCGAGAGCTCGAACCTGGTTGATAAACTCTCATCACAGCTCACCGCTCATATCGCTAGTCATAACCTTGTCTTACCCCGAATGCCAGAGAGCCTTGGACCCGTCACGGATCCCGTCCCATGGTTCCGTCGCCCGTTTATGGTATTGCAGGCTAGTCGTCGCAAGGCAATTTACACTTTTGCCCAGCATGCATCGGCAAATGGCAACAACTTCAATCGCAAGTTCATCCTCGACACGAACAGCAAGTTCACCAACCCAGATGTTGAGCATAGTGGCCTACCCCTCATTGTCCTCGGTCAGTTTGATTTCCTCCATGATGCAGAGACTTATACTCGCTCAGCTCCCCGGTTCGGCCATGTCCAAGGCCCGCTTCCGCCCATGCTCTCGCCGGATGCGCTATATGCATCCAGTAATCCAGAAGCTTTGCACTCATGCTTCGGTCAGCGAATCTTGCATGGGCTTCCTTATAGTGGACGCTACCGCATCTTGGAATGTCATGTTGACTTGTGCCCCGACTATGAGCCACCACCTCCCGTCAGTATTCCGGTCATCACTAGCTATTCTTGCTCATTGTTCCCAGGTTACAGCGCCTCCTCGTCGGGCACGCAATCGTGAACGCACCCCAGAGGCCATGGTTGCCTCGAGCTCTGGATCTCGTGTTCGTGCCAGATCCCTGTTATCTGTTGTGCGTGCTCACTCACATTCTTCTTGTTTCCTTTCTTTTTTTCAAACTAAACATTTTTTCAGAGTCTGGCACCACCACCAATTAGAAGACGTCTCAACCCAGGAAGACACTCTCCTGAATTCAAGGCTTTTGACTGACTGGATGCTCAAAGGTATTCATTGAGGTTAATTCTTCAGACGACGACGATGTGAGACCATCCACTGCTGCTCGCCCACTGAGACTCATCATCTTATTCCATTTCAGTTCGAACCGGCTCCACTCTTGCCTCCTCGGCGCAATCCACCACGCTCAAGCACCCTTCCTGCCACTCTTCCGGAACCGACTCCTACACAGATTGTGTTGGGGACTGGTTCCGAGATTTTGGAATGGAAGCAATCTATCTGGTTCTGTGCCGACACCGTTGCCGATTCTGCGACAGTCAAAATCCACGGCACCAGTATTACAGCCATCGCTGAGTTTATCATCAGCCTGTTTTATTACCTGCGTTCAAAGGACCTGAACAGCTCTTTGGCTTTAACCTTTCCATCCCTGGCCAACATCACACGCCCTCGCACCAGCATGACTCATCTTTCATTTCTGCAAAGCCAGGCACATCGTTCTTACTCCGTGTACATCCCCTCTTCTGTATCCAATCATCGTGCCTTACAGTTTCAAGCAGCGGTAGCGGATCCTCGCTCTCGGTCGGGGGCAGGGTGGAATCGGTTTTATATATACGGTCAATTCATTGCTTTGAAACTGTATTACTACGGACATGGACTCAGTATCGGCCTTTGGGCTGTCTTGGCCATTGCCTTGGGTCGGGATAGCATGCTTCTCGGTGAAGCATTCATTCGATTGATCAGTCCCGACGTTGCTGTCAATCTAGCATCGGCATGGTGGTGAATGCAGAGAAGCCTTTTTCGCGATGAAGGTCGAATAGGCCCTGAATAGTCCGTGGACCAGCGACTGTACACCAACGGTAGATAATGATCAGCGCTCGGGAGTTCGTCCATCGCAAAATTCGGGTGAGCAGCGTGGCAGCCCTTTGAAAGACGGCCAGCTTCACCATTGCTCCGGCAGAAGTGGAGATTTTTGTGAACTGTGCGCAGGCTACTTCCAGAGGCGTGCTGGCACTGTTGTCCACGACAACGTCAAGCATTGAAATAGCAGAATTGTGGGTTAAGCACATCTCTAGGATGGTCGGAGCAAATGATGAGGATGTGAGTGCACCCAGCATCAAGTTGGATCCACGGCTGTTGGTGAGACGATCAGCATTGATCATTTCCACCTCACTCTTCAAACGTTCAACGTTCAACAGGGATTCGAGATACTGCATGTTGCCAAGCGACAGTTTCGAGACTTTCAGAGTCGGATCTTTTTCACCGCCTTCTGCTTCTTGCGTGGCCGTTCATCTTCATCGGAGCTGTCTGAACAGGATGAATCCTCCGATGGGGTGGTATTTTGGTCGGCCAAGGATTTATAGAAGTCCTCCAAAAGCTTGTCGCAGCCGGCACTAGTCAAGATAAATGGTCAGTACCAGACCTTGACTTTGAACGAACACCGAACCTCAAATCATTCTCATGAGCCCAGCCCTCACTCTCTTTGGGACAGCCCCTGGAGTCGTCGGCTGCGAACTTGCAACGATACCAAGTCCCCTAATTTTAGTGCATGGCTTTAGACACGCAAAAGGTTGAGGAATAAATGTGTGATCTACCTGGTTGTCCTGGACCATTTCGAGTATCGCTTTTATATCCCACTGTGGGTCGGATTCCGAATTTGAAGGCTCGTCCGAGCCTTCTGATCGCTCCTTGCCTTTTCCCTTGGACACATCATTGGTGCTTTCCTGCGAAGGATTACTATGCGTGGCTTGTGCATGTTCCCGTTCAAGTGAGTTGGAGGAAGACGAAAGAGCAGGCGCATCACTGGAATTCAAATTGTTTGTATCGCTGGATCCCGATGGATTAGATCCCGACAGTTGTGTTTCCTCCATCTCGATGTCATCATTAGCCGAACTCGATCCCGTAGGCATCAGTGTGGGCGGACGCAGGTTATTTTGAGTTTCGAGGATTGGGGGGCGGAGAACTTTCTCAATTCAGCAGCTATGAACGTCTTCACCATTGCACATGGCAAACTGCGTACATATATTAGCTCAATCAAGTTCGCATTTTAAATGCATGAACCGTGGATCATTTTCTTGCACCAACCGAGGAGTGTGATCACTGTCGTCCGTGAGGACACAGTAGCAGCCCTTATGAGACCAAGACAATCAGCGAGAAACAATGCTGAAAATGGTATGCTTACCCGGTTGGCTACTCGGATGTGCTCCACAATCTTGACCACCATTCCACAGAAGTCAGTGCCGGGAGGGGGAGCGTTGAGACCGGAACCAGATCTGGTCGGGATACTGCTTCGAGACTTCCAATTGAACAATACCTGCTCCGGATCTTCCACAGGATCATAGGTGTCATTCCGCAAGCTCTCGCGAAAGCGCAGGAACTGGTGTTTTCCAATGTTGAGACGCATACGTGCACACTATTGACGGTAATACTCAAAGTAACCGCGATAATGCAATATGCTTAGCATCGTCGACAGGATGGAAGGGCAGTGGCTGGAGGGGGATGTCGTGACCGTCCTTGTCTTTGAACGAGATTGACTGGATGATTTTGTTCAAATCAATACCTAAATCCAAGTTGCAGAGCTGCAACTTGTTCCAGAAGGCGTAGATAATCTCGTGGCCCATGCGATTAGCCCAAGGTTCTTGGCCTCCGAGAATTTCTTGGCCATGAGTCGCGAAGTTGCGTTGGATCGCTAGGTGCTGCTCTGGGGCACAGTTCCCAAATCTCACCGAGGGAGTCATAGACATGTAGGTGTCCCGAGAATGAGCTGAACGGCTAGCATACTGCACGATCCCCATCCTCCCAAGCTCAGAACGATTCCAAGCCATCTCCAGGTCCGCCTCCATCCACTGTTTGAATTCAGCTCTGGAGTACGTCGTTGTGGCGCCTATTCCGGTGTGAATATCAACACCGTCGAAAAACAGGTACAGGGCCCAGGCGTTGATCTCTCGTATGTAGACCCCAGCCCGGGCTAGTAGAAATGAACCGGAATCGGAGTCTGCAAGACGCGAGTAAAGATACTGCAAGAAAATAAAAGCGCCGGCAGACGCACCTGGGGGTAAGTTCAAGAGTGCGAGAAAAAAAGTTTTGCGAGTTTCGGCATTGTGCTCATCGAGATGCTCTGTACCTTGCTGACCGAGTGCGTGCATAAGACGCTGCCAGGGTGTGCTCAGGTTGAGCTGGCAACTCGTGGCATTGTTGGGCTCCAAGCCCCCGAATCCAACAACATTCATATCGTCTGCGTTGAATTCAGTGACATCATACTCATACTTGGACAAGGTTTTCCGAAGGAGGCGGCGGCGCAGACTTCCGAGAGATTTCAAGACGGTATAGACTTGACCGGCGAATTCTGGAGTATCAAACTGCGCGGCAGGAACTACAACCCCCGGACCGATCCCTTTCAGCACAGTATTCGCTAGATTGTAACTGCCCTCCTTGGAATCAAGGGGAACGTCGGTTGGCGAGCGATCATTGGGTCGAATAGGGAAATCCGAGATGGGGAAGATCTCGTCGGTATTACCAACCGGTCGGCAACCTCGGAGACCTTTAGCAACCAACACGGTGTCTCGCAGGATCGGCCAGAAGTCAGGTTCGTGCCGCAGAGATTCGAGTGTATGCACGGCACCAATCGTGTGCAGTTGATCGGGATTACTGTCTATCTCGAAGGCAAAGGGAACTCCTGGAACCATCTGAACGCACTCGGGAACGGGATCATGGATGTATTTCCCGTCAGCCAGACGAGGATATAGCTGGGAGGGAGCTACCACCCTCATCATCCGCTCGCGATCTCCCTCCTTCGAGCTGATGTAATAGGGAGTGGTATAGACATAGCCTCTTTGATAGGCTGAAGTTTTCTTCAGAGTGAAGATGCCGGCGCGCGGATGGAGAAAGTTTCTTGGAGGCTCGGGATGATGGGGCTCAAGTTTCGGGGGGATTAGTACGGTCTCGGGTGGGGCGGGTGCCGTGGATAGTTCTTCTGGTTTGAATATGAATGAGTCCAGTGGGGGCTTGATAGGTTGAACATCCTTTGGATGGCCAAAGAGGGTGCACTTGCCAACCTCGGTCACTAAGTTGGGGGTGGTTACAACTGAATATAAAGAGTAGATGGGTTTGATGTACCAAAGGCCTCGGCATCCCGAACTTCTGAGCGGTAGAAGACAGTGTCTGGGCAATATTCTGCCAGGGCTACGTGCCCGAAAGCAAGGTCAATACCAGAGCATCTACAAGTGATCCAGATCTCACCCTTCTCAGTTGGGGGTGTGGTAAGCCATGGAGAATCCTGGTGGACACTGACTATGCACAAAAATCATATTGACCGTTCGGAGAACAAAGTATTCACCTACCATCGACTTTGCTCCAGTCCGGATTTGGCATGTTTTCCGGGGCGAAAGTAACGGCTGTGACCCAGGAATTTAGAAGGCACACAAGCTAAATGAGGATATATATACATTCAAACGGACTGGCTGGACAGAAAAGTCTTGAAAGGAGCTCGGGTCGCCACTAGCTGGCTATGGATCAAAAGCCCGAAGGGCCGGTCCTAAGTGCTTCTTGGGTAGCAAAAGTGAGTTTAGGACCTTTGGGGACGGTGTCCAGGTGTTTTGAAGTCCGCCTGTAGTGTGAATTGGGTGAGTTGAGGGAGGGAGAGAGGTCAAAGTAGTAAGTGGTCGATGAAAGCTGTCAAAACACTGCCACCAATGCCATGACTAATCGACCACTTAGGCATGTGACCTGAATTCTATATACTCTGCGCTGCCCCTACTGCAAGGATTGGGCCTTGGAAAAATAAGCCGACACTGGGAGGTTGGTTTAGCTATTCCAATGTATGATCCAAATATTTTCCTCATTTAATGAACACACAGGGAGGTCGGAATTTGACCGGCATTAGTTTGTTCTCGTGACAAGGTTTGTGGGCTGGATCTTCCGGAGGCTGAATCTTCAGGTCCCAGGAAAAATCTCGGAGGTTCCTGACACTAATTTGAAGTTCACCACGGTGTATATTGGCAGAAATCACCTGCATCCAAGATAGGGAGCTGAGACTCTGAGAAAGTCGCAAATTTGAACTCCCGAGACTTGAGTAAACCAAGACCATCGAGGTCTGTGGAGCGTGTCCAATTCCGAGTACTTACCAGTCCTTTAGCTGGTGATAAACGTGATTGAAGCCTCGAAAAGTATTCCCCCAGTGTTGATGATCGACCGACTCGGAATTCATCTGCCACGGATAGACAAAGAAAAATGAGATGAAACATCGGCGATACAGGAGAAAAAATACAGATGGAATTCAAGGGTTGTATGAAGGACGGCGAGTTGTGGGCTGGTAAATATTTTCGCCACCCTAGAACACGATAAGAGATTGGCAACCTTTTAATTCAACATTGCTCGGAGATCTCGGACTTGCGCGAGGTCTTGCATGCAAGTGTACATTATTTTTGACACAAGAAGCGTAGCAAACACTACAGTTGTTGAGCGAGAAATCTACATATGCTGAACGCTTCCTGCCAAACCAACCGCCGTATGACCATTTTCCGGGAGCGCACATCCACTCGTCCCTGCAGTGTTGTGTCCAACAGGGCGACCTGCTCTGCGATGAAAGGACAGTTCGGGGGTTCGCATGGAACATCAGACAGCTCGGAAGGAGGGGCATGGAAGGGGTTTTCATGCTCCCAGTCCTGGGGATTCTCGCGCAACAGATGGTGCATAAGGCGTGGCTCATCTGTGACCTGCCAGTAAATACCATAGCTGCTAGGGTCACGAACATCCTCGTCGACCGGCTCCCGTAGACTCTCAATCCCACGAGGGCCGTCTTGGACCATGCTAAACAAGAACATATCGCGGGGACTGCGTTTGCGTTCACCTTTAATCTGAAGCTTGTGTGAGTTCCAGGCCCGGCTCCACTCCTGGGCGTCGTCGTTAATGCTCCCCAGAAACAGATGATGGAGTAGCCAGATGTCAGATGTGCTGCGGGGATTGAGACCGTGGTTAATCTCGAGATCGTGGAAGAAGTTCTTCCATTTCTGCCCGAAACCGTGTGTCACGTCGTACCAGAGCCGCTCGATCCGAGTGTTGTGGACACTTCTGAGGGCGTATTTTTTTAAATTCAGGAGATCGAAGTGTTGTATTACTCACCGACCCCAGATATATGATCCACGGCCAGAACCGCGGTGCTCTTCCATCCACGCAGCAACAAGGACATTTTCTGTCCCATGATCCCCACGGACCCGACTGGGCGTACCATGCATGTTTATGGCGCGCAAGAAGAGATCTTGGACCGTTTGCACACGATTGTTGTTGGTGGCATGGATACCGGTCACGAAACGTGCCTTGCCATCGATGAAGGCGTGAATCACGATCTTGAAGCGTATGAGGCCTTGGTCAAGTCAGAATAATGTGGTGAGGCAGAGGGGTGGAGTGTACGTACCATGTTGGCCATCATGGTGCCAGAGGGAGTTGGCGCCAGCGACTTTGTAAGCTTTGCGATGGATGGACCGATCACCAAATGAGCCTGGGGCACCGTAGACACACAGATACGATGCAACAAGACGCTCACGGGTCACTTCATGACCGCTAGACTTCAGACGGCCCGCAATCATGCTGCGACCAAATGCAGGGAAGATCTCCAAGACTTCGCCAATCACAGAGTCAAGCTCGGTATCGGTGAGCGTGGAAGCGGCTGGGCGAGAGGCTGCTGTGTATTCTCGTGCTCGGGTGCCATCAGGGCGCACTTGGTCAACGTAGACAGGGATACCAGGAGCTGTGATCCCGAGCTGGATTGCACGGCGTCGGACTGTGCGAGGATGGCAATCCAAAACCCCAGCCAGCCCAGAAGGCCCGCGAAGTGTGAGTGCCTCACGCAGGAAGGTCGGATCAATATGCTTTTTGGGACGTCCATGTTTGCCAGTCGAAGCTTGAGTGATGACCGTTATCGAGGGCCCTTCAGGAGGGTCAGTGGAAAGATGGCAAGCTTCATCTAGCCGGTCGGTCATAGAAGCAATGCTCTGCTGCAGTATTGAATACTCTGCCGGAGGAACAAGTGACGATGCTGGAGCATGCTAGTGAGGCTAGCTGGCTGCAATGTAAATCAGGAGAACACACCGGCTCTGCGGATTCAAGCAAGCGGAACACCTCGTCGCATTGAAGTCGAAGACAAGCGGTGTCCCCAAGCTGAGTTTGAAGGGCGCGATTGACACGGGTTTCGAGGACGCCATAGGCTGCGTACAAGTTGGCAAGAGGGTCGGCCATGAGTTGGATAGACCAGCCACTGAGTTTGTCAGCTTCATTGGCAAGTCGTCATAGTTTGCGATCTGTCGGACAAGAGCTCATGTGCCGGCTCCAGTTGGAGAGTTGGCATGGGAAGGTGCGCACAGCCGGAGGCTTGGAAACGGCTTGGCAGAGCTTGGCAGGCATGGGCGCTCAGAGGTTTGCCGAGGAGCACCAAAGAAACATGAAGGAAGTTGGGAGAAAGTAAAACAGAGGGGCGGGTCAAGATCTTCAAGGATCTGGTTGGGGATGTTTTTTTTCTGTTTGGAAACTTGACGTGTTTTTGTAGAGCACAAGATCTGTACTGATCCTTGGGTGAAAAAAATCCTAGGTTAAAAAAAAACCCTCTGAAAGTTATGTTTCCTCAACGAAATGTACAATAAGTCCGGGTAACTGGATCAGTTTTTTTTTTCGGTTCAAATCCTCGAGTCTCTTCTTAGATCTGCATGGATTCTGCATGCTTGGACGGATATTCACAGCCATACACACAAAACAGGTATTTTTGTCCACATACGGCGCTCAAAGTAATCGCCTTTACCGGTCGCGTTAAAACTTCGGCCATCGGCCGCGCGGATAGGAATGGGGGCAATTTCTTTGAAATTGGTGAAGTTGGCATGGTTGGGGGAGAAGTGGCGCGTTGCACCGCTGTCGACAATCATGTCGCATCCGGTGGACTGGGAAGAGCTGTGGGCTTCGGCGTCGTCACGGAAGTCCGACGTGATCAAGAACACGACGTTATCGTAGCCGTCGTCCTCGCCGGGTACGCCAATTATGTCGTAATCGTTGTCCTCGTCGGGCTCGCCAATCACTAGCGCAACATTGTCGTCATCCGCCGCTGCTGTTGCCGCCTGCTTTGCTTTGTTCTTTTTCGCCGCCTCTTGCTGTTTGATCCACCAATCCGGCCGCTCATTCACTTTTCCACCTCCGTCCGCGAAGCAGTTGTCCTTTGTGTGACCTTTGATTTTGCAATTCATGCACCTCGGCTTTTTTTCGCCGCCCTTACCGCCTTTCCCACCACTCGCCTTTTTGACTGCCGACATCGCCGCGTTGTTGCTGTCAACCTTTTTGTCCACGGGACGGCTCAAGTATTCATTGATTAGTTCCTGAATCAGGAGCATGCTGTCAACGGGACGTGGAGGGACGGACATACACGCCGTGGTGGAGATGGTGGTGAGGAGGGTGTGGTAGTGTTCGGGAATGGAAGCACGGATGTAGGCTCTGAATTGTAGGTCCGAGAGGGGGTTACCCATCTTCGCTAATATATCCTTGAGTTCGGACATTTCCGCGAGATGTTTCTGCAAGTCATCGTCTTCCCCGCAACACATTTTCTGTAATCTGGTCATGGTGTTCATCTGAACCATGTGGCCCCGGTTCTCGTTGAGTTCCGTGAGCTTTTCCCAGACTCTGGCAGCGGTTGGTTCGCCCTTGATTTGGGTGAACCGCATGGTACTGACGGTTTGATAGATCAAGTCGCGGAGTTTTGACTCTTTCATCTCGTAGTCGTCCTGCTTCTTCTCATGTGCCTCGACCTCGTCATCGGTCAACGGGACATTTGATCCAGGAAGGAACCAGTCTCCGACGACATCTTGGGTCATTTCTGCGGGTTTTCGCACGGAACCAGCGAGGTGTCGATGCAACCCCTTCGACTTTGCGTGAGTCGAAATGATCTCCGAATAGTGTACCCAATTGGATGAGTCATCTAGGAGAACTGGAAGGGTTCGCTTTTTCTCGTACACGTCTTGGGTGTCGGGGCCCATAACCTGTGAAGATCTGTGGCGCTTGTGCGAGCAGGTCGGAACTAAGATAATAAAGTCTCATGACTGTTGTAGACAGAACTCAGTATTGAATACCTAAGATAATAAACTATACTACAGGTAAGTAATGTAGAACAGGCAAGGGAATAAAACTCACGTCCCAGGACTGTTGTAGACAGAACTGAGACGCTCGTATTTGGAACGATTAGCTAATATGATGTCGGAACAAATAGACAAGATAACGAAGATAAGTAACCGACTGATAGCGTGAATCTCAACAATATGCAGTTCGCCCGGCGGCCCGACGGCTATCATGACGACTCGGATAATGGAAGCCCGTCTTGCTGTACATGTAGGGGTAGCCACGACGAGATTAATATTGTTGAGAACCTTACAAATTCCATTCATTTGGTAGATGTGCGGCTCGAATGTCGGTAGGGTGCTGAGCAGGATCTTTCGGACCAGTGCAAAACCCCCGGGGGAGTGAAAAGCGAGTGCATCTCCCCTCCCCTCCTCTTTTTTCAGCGCACTAACACCCCGCAGGACCGGCGCAGCCCCGACGCCCCTCGCGCACGGCGGCGCCTTCTCTGGCAGTGGCCACACCCTCGGGTCCGATGACGTGCCCAGCGCATTCGTCCCGGACCCGACCGTGCCCGCGGACCCTGCGCTCACGCCTGCGACGCACTGGCTCACATTCTGGCACGACGGGTTCACGATCGAGGACGGGCCGCTCATGCGCTACGATGAACACGGGGAGATACTCGCAGTGATTAACGAAGGGTGCATTTGCCTTGTGGCCCCTTGCGTCTCTCTCCCTTCCTTCTGCCTTTCCCTTCCCCCTTGCTTCCTCATTCGCATGTCCGTGAACCGTACTGACGCGCGCATCCCCCAGCCTCGCGTCCCCCACGCTCCTCGGCGTCGAAGTCGTTGTCTCGAAGCGCACCGACAAGGACTATGTCCCCCCCCACAATGCGTAGGGTGCCAGTGGCATGCGCCTCGGCACACCTGTCCTGGGTTTCTCGGGTGCCTCTTCGTCTTCCTCATTCTTCTCTTCCGCTGCCCCGACTTCCGTGGCAACTACGAGTGTGACTACTAATACGAAGACTACAACGACGACCGCAGCAATAGGAGCGAAGCCGCTGACAGTGGACGAGAGCGCGTTGGTGGCGCAGATGCAGGCGCGCCTTGCGAATGGGGGACGGTGCGTTCTCCTCTCTTCTTTTTCCTCCTCCTCTCCTCTTCTCACCTTTCCTCTTCGTCCATCTCCCGACTCGATCCTGTGCACTTCATCCCTCGTCTTTCGCTGCATTCCCTTCCTTCCCTTTCGCTACATTCCCTTCCTCCCAGCACCCCGTTTCCTCCCTGTGCGCTCCGTCCGCCTGGCCCGCAGAGTTCAACCCTGCTGGAGTTTGAGGTCGGGGCTGGTCCGTGATCTATTCGGCATGCGTTTTGGGGCGCTGTCCGGTCCCCCCCATGATGGGTTCGGTGTTCCTGTGCTGCCCTGCCAGCACGCGCTTTGAAATACGTGCCGTTTCCTTCAGCCCCGGCTCGATTTTTTTTTGGAACCTTTTTGAATGCGGGGTGCTGGTCCCGTCCCGCTGTGTGCAGCGGTTTCAATAGTTCTGGGCTTTCGTCCTCTCCGCTGTGTCTTCCTCTCTCCTCTTTCTGTTTCCCTGTCCTTCAACGCCGATACCGATGCTGATTCTGTTTGACACCCCCAGCCTCCTCGCGCGCCTCAACACGACGCACACCGTAGCGGACCTGCGCGCGGTCATCGATGCGTGCGTCTTGTTCCTCTGTTTCCCCCCCCTTTCTCTGCACTTCTATTCCGTCGTTGCATGTTCTCATTCGGGGTTGATCGTTCCTTCGATGTTTCTTTCCTGTCGTTCGATTTCTCATCGCGCAATGTCGCGTGTTTCATGTGCCCCCTCTTGCGGACAGACGGCGAGGCGATGTTTTTATTTTTTTCGTGTGTGTTTGGAAGGGACGAAAAATTGATTTGCTTTCGATTTTTTTTTCTTATACTTGCATTCTTCAATGTACGCACGCACGCAACCATGCAACCGTGATTCGACTGGCATTCCGAATTCGACTGGAGGCGGATATCTTGCTTGGACCGCGGTTATTTCGGGCTTCGATGACTTCGACCTTGACTTCGACTGAAAACTGAAAATTGGAAACTGGATCTCGATGAATTGCAACGCACGGACATCCATCGCCGTCTTTCTTTTCCTCCCTCCCCTCACCCGTCCCCTCGTCACTCTTGACCCCAACAACGAACAAACCCCTAACTCCTCCCTTCACGAACGACGACTCACGACCCACGACTCACGAACGACCGAACAGCCAACACCCCCCTGCGGCGCCGTACACGCTGCAGACGACGTGCCCCACGCGCACGCTCGAGGACGGGCTCACTCTGGCGGGGCTGGGCGGGTGTGTAGTTTTACAGCGGGGGGTGTGAGTGAGCGGTGGCGCGGACGTGGGAGTGATAATGAGAAAGAAGGGGGAAGGTTGTCTTCGACTTGGACGTAGACTTGCACTGGATGAGGGTGAAGAAGAAGGCGTTGGGAAGTGGGTGTAGAGTAACAACGTGTTCTAATACTACGAGCAACTGCTGGTTTGTCTCGGCTCGGAGGCATGGGAGATGTGGTTGAGTTCCGAGTAGTACTGTAAGAGCACGTGCTGCAGCTTCCGGATTTGTGGGACGGCTCGGGCGGCGGGGGTGATGGATCGTGTCATTGAGGTTCAGACTAGAGGCTAAGAGTAAGAGTTCCGGCACGGACCCTCCTCGTGACTACTGCATTTTTGAAGGCCTGCAGTCAAGTTGCGGGCGTCCACCACCCAAAAGATGTTATGATTACAGCGCGGACCGACTTCTGCAGCCGACTCAGCGTGAGTACTGGAATTCGCCTTCCAGCCCTGGCTATCAGCGGTCCGCTGTTGCGAGAACTGGGAAGACGGAGCACGATCTCTGGACGGCCTAGTTTCCGGCATGATCGGCAGGGGTAAGAGTGGGAGAGCAAGGGGTGCGCTTTCGAGCTTACATGTACGTTTCTGGTTGAACTCTTCGTTCCAGAGGTAAATTCCTTATCATCTGAATCGATGGATGGATACGCACGCATATGCTTCTGTGGTGCTTCGGTATAGATGTAAAACTTCCCTCAACGGTACAAGTCTGCAGAAATAATTAAATTTATCTCGATGGCCCGATAATACCGCCTCTGTTCAAGGAAGACGAGGCTCGAAAGACAAAGCGGCAACAAAAATTAAAAGAGAAGACCTCACTCCCACAGATCAAACGACCGCGCCAGTGTCCGACTACGGTCACGGACGCATCCGCATGCCAGCGCATGCGTCAGTGACCGTAGGCAAATCCAGCTACATGCCAAGAGCAACCCGAGGAGCGAGGCAATTGATGGGGATCAGATATCGAAGACATCATCGTAGTTTTGTACCTTGTGCGGGAGCGAGGGTCGGGAGGAACACGGGAGCTTCCTATATGCAAAGTTTGAGCAAAGGAATGTATGAGTAATAATGACCGGAACCTACAATAACAAGTTAATAAGGTGCTTTGGCGAGATGCGAATCCAGGCGGTTGTGGCGCTGTGCACTGGGTGGCGCGTTCGGGTTCCAAGGAGGATCTCTCGAAGTCAAAGAAAGATGGCATTGAAGGCCAAATGCCGGCCGGCGGGCATGGTGCCGAGCAGGGGATCTTTTCGGACGGAGCGGTGGCATTGTACCCAACTTCCGAATAAACGCTACTGCTCTTCCTACCAGCTCAGACAGACGAATCAATCAATTGGATGATTAAAAGGAAAATCAACCTTTGAACCCTTGTCTGAACCTTGACTGAGCGCTTGATACAGTGAACAAACTGCACATAGAGAATTTTACAAGGTATTCAAAAGGCATGAGGAAGATTAAAGCAAAATCAAGGAGAGGCCCAACATCGCAACAACATAGGCACTGATCAGAGAACCCGTCAGACGCACGGCCCGCTCGGCTTGCTCGAGGTGGACCCGGATCCAGAAGGAGCTGTCGCGGTCGCAGTCTCGATGAACTGCTGCCATGAAGCCACCGTCGCGCTTGGAACCACGGTGGATAAGGTCGTCTTGCCCGAACTACCGTCACCGTAGTAAATCACATTCGGCCCGGGCATGACATCCAACGCAAGCGTGGGGTCCTCTCCTCCTACGACGGTCCCGTTGCTGTCCACTAGGCCGGTGGTGTTGGAACCTAAAATGAATTCCCGGACAAACACGAAGGCCTGCGAGATTGTTCAGTGTGAGCGTTGGATTCTAGGACTAGGGTACGCACCGCCTCCGGAACAGAGTTGGGGACTAGATGACCTGCGCCCTTGAACAGCGCGTACGTGAGATTACGCTCCTGATGGATGATCCCGGCGAAATTTCCCTTGTCATCGGTGAATGGTGTGGCGGGCTTTCGAATGAATCCTTGTACACCCCCGAATGTCATATTCTAGTCACGTATGAGTTTTTTTGGTTGTCTCGAATGTCATTCCATACCTGGATAACAACTACGCGGAGGATGAGTGACTGGTCATAAAAAGTTATAAGGCTCCATACCCTCGGTTCCGCGGTGCGCGACCAACGAATCATCGTTGCCGGAGTAAAACACGATACCCACACCCCGCGCAGTCGCATTGGTCGCAAGGTCAGAGAGGAAGACCATTGGTCTAAATTGCCAACCCATGGTATTTGTGAATTAACCCTTGTGGCAGAAAACTTACTCGGGACCTGAATCAAAGTCAGTGACTGTGGAAGAATCGTGGCCAAAAACGTACTGGGATCATTAATTTCGGTTCCGTCTGCGGTTCCACCTCGAATTCCGCATAAATGAGGTGATGATCCCCCACGAGTCTGATGACGAACCAAAGGGAAAATTGAACAAAGCAACCCAGTCCTTTGAAGTCGGAGCGTGCAACGCTGCCCGCGTCTGTTTGTCTGGGGTTCCGACTCAGATCAGCAGTAAAGGGAGTCGATTCTGGTTATTACCGTTCATGAATACCGCGGCGTCGCTAGGCACCTCGGGATTCAAAGCATCGGGGATGTCATATACCTGCTCAAGTGATGAATGGTGGCAAGAGCAAAGATCCTGATACCTACATCGATCCCGCCCAGCTTGGAGGCTGAAGTGAAAGGTTGTAAGCAGATAAGAGTATTACAATCTATGAAAAACCCACTCCACGGGAACGAAAAATTGGACGCGTAGTCTAGCAACTCACCGGATATAAAGCATCCATACCAAGGGTCAATCGTCCCGTTAGGTCTGCCTGCAAGGTCGCGTTTCCAGGCTTGGAGGTGCTCCTCGCGGCGCACTGCGAGTTCTCTCTTGGCGGAACCCGACAGCTGCGAGAGACGACCATTGTGGGCCGCCAATACTTTGAGTGATAGGGTGCGGCCTCTGGCAGCGAAAGGGGTGTTAGAGCCGAATGACGGGTCGCGCAGGGTGGGAAAGTGCCCATTCTGCGGATACGTCAGGTTCAGATCGTAACCACACAGATGCTCCCTGCGCAGTCGTGATGAGATCCAATGTAAAATAAGGATATGAATAATCACGTACTGTGTTTGAAATAATTGAAAACATCAGGATCATAGTTGATGAGTTCTGGGTACGTTTCAATAACGGTGAGGTTAAACCACAAATGAGTGTCAGTTTTGGCTTAGCATTATATTGCCTACCATAGACACCACTTGGAACGTGGCTTCGGAGCCGAGTGTGCCGTCTCCAACGATCATCTTCGTAAGATTGACGGGCGGATTAGAGGTGGAGAAGATCGTTTTGGTGATGTACGGCTATTCCTGCCTTGAAAGGGCGCTCATTGGGTGAAGGTCATCCAGACTCACAATATATGTCCCTGCGTAAGAGTCTCCCGCCAAGTGGAGCGGTCGCTTAGCCAGACTCGGGAATATTTTCACAATATTGGACAGAAATTCAACCTTGGTCTGCACCAACACATCGGCGCGCCCGAGGTGAGAGATGACTCACAAAATCACGACCCATTTGGTCCTCGTCCGGAACTAAATGCCTCAGTTAGCAACCGCTTAATGGCCCAATGTAACGCATACCATAGCCGGTGGCATCAGACGTCGAGTATCCCGTTCCAACTGAGACTTTCTGAGCGAAATCCTTGTAGGGAATCCGGGCACGCACCTGGCTGGTCGACCCAGACTGTATCCGCCAGCTTATTCCAGCTGAAATTATTTTGCACAATTGAATAATCTCCGGTAACTTGTAAAGGCCCGTTCTAAAAGGATATTGTTCATCAAGAATCTCTCGGCAACGTCAAAGCCGCAGTGCGAACCTCTGTCATTAGTCCAACCATGCTGGAAGAACCGGGTCCGCCTGCCAACATATGAGTCAACCAATATTGATCCCCGCAGAACACGTCTACCGTTGAGCCAGATCATCCAGGGGTCCGTATCTGCAGCGGCGCCCGTCAGAGTACCGTTAGCTTTTTCGAATGCCCAGAAAAACAGGGTGGCGTTGGGGTGATCGGCGCGATTCACACCGACGTTCCCAGCAAAGCTGCGGGCAATGGGACCAGTGACGTTGGGGAGTGGACCTGCGACTTCGAAGTCTAAAATATGGGGGGTGAGGGTTCAATGGAGACACTGTGAAGTATTGATACTGTACATTTCTGCCAGTCGGGCCCAAGCGGTGTCGTGGGCATCCCAGGATATGCGTGCGGGAAGCTACTCGGTACTTCAGACTGGGCGACGCATCCGAGAAGCAATAGCGAAGCAAAAGCTAGGGAGTTTCGAAGCATTGGAGGACTTCCAGGTGGGTGCACTGAAGCGTGAGGCAAGAGGAGGTTCGGTATGACGGCCTGCCTTATGTGCAGTCATTTAAAGGAGAAGAGCTGTTAAAGTGGAGCAGCGGATCATGGTCTTTAAGATCGGCCCATTTAAAAGCGGGTAGTCCCTGGAGGATAGTAATCTGAGCTGGATGAATGGATGCTGCATTCGAACCTGATTAGAGCGATCATTACGGCGAGCATTGAGTACTATCTTGAAGCAAGGGTGAGAAACGGAGACTCACTTGAGAAATAATTGAGATTAAAGACACGGTTGAACTTGAAGGTACACTGAGCCTACTGAGCACAGATGCTCAGGGATGGTCGATCTTGGGTCGATCAACCACCCGGCCAGCCATGGCAGGCAGTGATGATGATATCGGCTATTTGGCGATCGAGGCTCCTTCAATGAGGGAAGTGATGTGATCGTGCTGAAACATTTCCTGCTCCTGACCATCACGTCGACGGTCTTCAGCAAATTGAAGCCAGGGCCTACAGAGGAAGAGATTCGCCACCATTTCATCTTTCTCTGCCAATTTTAAAAATCTTTCACAGCTATCCGACGAGGCCCTCAAACTCCATCTGGAGGAAGAAGACTCCCTTTCGGAGCAAATTGACGCATTCCTCGCTGAATCCCTGCAGGATTTTCCTGATGAGGATAACCTCGATGATGCTGCAAGATACGCTGCCGAAATTGCACGAGCAGTTATCGCTGACAAGACACGCTGGGGTCACCTTCGGTAAAAGAGCTGTTTGCCTCAAAGCCTGACTGACAAATATTCAGTATTGTCAAGGCATATATTGTGTCTCACAAGCGCAAAGACCCGAACCGGGACCCTAAGGCTGTTACAGCCAGCACACTGGGCCACATCACACAGTTTATAATCCTAAAATGTGGCGATAAGGTGAGGGGGGGCGAAGGAAAAAAGGCATTTCAATTCTTGTCATTATGTCTCATAATAATTTTCTGCCAGTATGTGATGGCTGTTTCAACTCGGGCAGCTCTAACCTTTTAGTATCGCTCCATACACCCAAATGAGAGCATCACCGATTGGAGGATTGACAAACTAACCGGTGAATGGTAAGGGATTAAGTTTGCACTTGCACAGCAGCTGAACACTTCGCAGTTTTGGCCTACCTACACGCTCATGCCATGTTTCCGAGTTCATGACTGGGCTAGAGAAGACCAAAGCGAAGGCTGGTGAAGTATCAAACTCGGTGCAGGCTTTGTCCTTGAGTGACATGCATAATTTATATGATCACTGCTTCCGTCCCAATGCAACACCTGCACAGATACGATGGGGAATTGTTCGATATGTGGGCCTTTCCACTTCAGCTCTTATAAATTACGAAAAACTGGCAAACATTTAGACTGCATATCTGTTTGCATGGCTATTACTCTTGTGATTTGAAGAAGTTATTCGCCTCCAAATTGAGAGTATCAACATGATTCCAGGCACTCGTACAATGATTTCTATTGTTTCTCTTTCCTATCCACTGACACAATATTGAAGGAGAATCCTTCGAAGTGCAACTTACGACCCGCAAGTCTGCTCAGACAGGTGTCGGGCATGCATGGACACTGCATGCCAACGACCTCGACCCGAAGATCTGTCCAGTTCGAGCTCTTATTTGGCTCGCTGTTGTGTATGGAGAGACTGTTAAGTTGGCGGGTGCCCTGTTTCTGAAGGTAAAAAGCATGGCACCATCCTGCAGGACACCCCGATCGTACGTGGATTTGCTCAGAATTCACTCACAATTAACAATGCTTTTGGTCCCTAGACAACGAGCATAAGGGGTCGGGCTTTGACGACTGACTTGCAAGATCTTGGCTACAAATCGTGAGCCATGTACAGAACCCATTCATTTCGTCGAGGAGGATGCCAGCACCGGATCAAAAACAAGGGCTGGACTGTTGACATGGTCGCTGCTTGGGGCGGCTGGTCTCAGGTTGAGACAGTTACGATGTTTCAGTACTTCTATTCTCCGAAGGACAACCACGAGTTCATGGCTGATTATGATAGAAATGTAACAAAGCACCAGCACCTGATCTAGTCAATCTAATACTTCTCCTTGCCCAGTGCTCGCCAAATCTCCCATTTGTTCTTTCCATCCCATCTGATTGACCACTGGTCCTCCGAAAATGAATCGTTATCTTGATATTCCACCAATTGTTTCTCTGTGTTCAAATCCTTGTCTCGATGAGGAATGGCTTCAACAACAAGTCGGAGTGATCACAGCTTTTCAACTGGTTCCGAGGCCTTGCGCTTTTTGCCATTACCCCCAGCAGCTGTTGTCGTAAAGAATGAAAAGAACTTCTGTTTATCACCTTTGAACTCATCCTCGAGCTCGAGCGCCAGTGGTTCATGCCGCGTGACTTTGACTTTGATATCTGCCCACATCGGATTTGTTGGACGATCCTTCTGCGGGCCGTATAACTTCCGCATGTTTGCAACTGCTCTGCTTTTAATTGTGCAGTCACCTCGCGAAGGTCAGTTGCCCGGTTCAACGTCTCGATGGAAAGCATGCCAGTGGAAAGGATAGCTGAGTCTGAGGAGATTGAGATGCCAGTAGGAAAGGATGACGAGGTCGCAGAGGGCTGTGGTGTTGCTAAAATAAATGTGCTGAGGCGCAGAAGCAAATGGTTGGCAGGGATGGAGGAGGAGGAAGAAGAGGATGAATACAGGCCAGCCATTGAGGGATCAGGAGCTGCTGGATGTTGGCCCTGTTGGTCACGGCACAATTAAAACACTATCCTCAGAAAAACAGATGAGACCCAGTGTAATCGAAGCCTGAATTTTGAACAATTTAATAATTGAATCCAGATCTCCTTCCTTTGCTGAATTAATCAGAGCTTGAACAGTTTCGTCATCCATAATCGCAGGGTCTTGTTTATCTGGAGATGGCACTGCCGTAGAAATTCCCCAGGTACCAGCGAGTGTCTCATCCACTGCGTTCCGGCCGCTCCTACGCTCAGTTTGCAAAGGTTCTAGCAGCTGCTGCTAGCTGAGCGTAGGGGGCTACACAGGCCCTGTGTAGGATGACTACACACAGCTAGTCTAATTTCTTCGAAGGTTCTAGCAGCTGTGCCGTAGGTCTGTGTAGTTTCCCTAAACACACCTTGTTGTAGATCAGCGTAGATCAGCGTAGGTGACATAGCCTCACCTACACTTGGCTACACTCAGCTACACTGACCTACACTTGAGTCTAAGCACATATTAACTGCCTTGATTCTGTCCTCCAGATTGTTTCGCGGTGTATTCACTGTAGGGGACATATTTCCGCCATTCCGCGGAGCACATCAATGCTATTTTAAAAGCATCAGCTTTAAGCTTTGTTTCGCGCCAGAGTCGACGGGATGAGGGATGGAGAGCCACTCACCTTCACCTTGCTCTCATTCCCCCCTCTTCATCACTCAATCCTGGCCCATTTCTGTTGTTTTAACACCTGTATTCGCCGATGCATCAAGGGTCGCCGTCGGATCAGCGTGAACGTGCTCGCTCTCATACATACTTTCTCAGAGAATTTGATCAGCCCATCAACTCGTCCCAGACCAGCACAGGCCACGACGCGTAAGGGTATGACACCCTCAAGCCCCTGACTTTCCTCACACTCACAATGGAGGATAGGTCCCATTGCAGACATGAGCAGGAAGTGTTTCCTCGCCAATCGTCAGCGGCACCAAGGGGTTCAATGTTGATGCTGGTTGAGTTCAATGTCCACCAGGAGTTGTAGCATTGATTCAGGATTAAACCGGACATTTCCAGGTTAGTCCAGGTTAGTGTAGGTTGCTACGCAGACCTACACATACCTGCACTGACCTGCATGGACCTACAATTACCTACAATTACCTACACAGACCTACCCTGATCTAAAAACAATGTGTGTAGTGTGACTGCACACAGCTCTGTGTGTAGGTCCATGTAGGTCTGTGTAGGAATCCTACACACATGTTAGGTGTAGGACCTCAGGGAAAGCAGTGTCAATCGCAGATTTAATACTCGGCAATAATGGGTCTGTTAATCATCAGAATCTAATAACATCCACGAAGATAAGAAAACTTACGATGAGACACTCGCTCTGACGGCACTACAGCCATAACCTCGTCTGCAATAAGTCTATGTATGAATTTTCGGCGAGTCTTTGGCCTTCCATTCAGCACCGAGTGCACGGAGATGTGCCCACTGGGCTTTATTTATACCCACATCACGGGAAGCAGGTCCTGCAACAGGCACGACAGGAATGACGGATAGATCAAGCCCGTAATAACCTGCAATCCGGTCCCGTCGAACATCAACTTTGCCGGTTTTGACAAGGATCTTCTTCCCAGCAGTTGGCACCATCAATCCAGAAGTTTAGCTGACTTCCAGAAGCGTTGGTGAGTGATGCGACATCGAGGTCCGTGGGACAACAAGGTAGACTAGTCGACAGTGGGAGGAGCTAGGAGATAGGAGGACATGGGGAGTGAGGACGGAAATGTCAAAGCGAAGGTGACAAGGAGGCAAATATTGGGAGAATCTAAGTGTGGCGATGAAATCACCCACCTGCGAAGGAAGCGTCGGCTTCGCTTCGCGTCTCGGTCCAGAATGGAGAGGACTCTCACCGCAATGGGCTGCGCGAGAGGAACGGCTCGGAACGGAAGAAGGCTTGAGGATCGTGAAGAGCGTTCTGGAACGAGAGCGGGTCAATCTCATGTACATGAGGTGCTCCCGGGCAGGAGAGACGAGATGAAGCCCGAAAACACCACCCCGGAGCACAGCTCCCAAGAGCCGAAGGCTCACATGAAGGGCCAATCTCGAACGACCGAACTCCCCCAAAAGGAGATGTGCGAGGGAAAGCAGCGAAAGAATAAGGTGATGGGGTATTAATGAAGCGAGGGCTATCCCATCCCCAAGGGTCGATAGACTGAGCTGAACAAGCTCGCATAAAGAGAGATTAAGCATCGAGGGATGCCACGAAGAAGAGAGCAAACGAGACGAGACGGGATAGCGGACGATAGCAGACAGGCAACCTCCAACGATAGTACGGAGGTTGCCCCGATCCACCGCGGGGTAAACCCGCAGATGCAGACCGTTCCGGGCAATCTCAGGCTTATAACGAGCTCAAGTGCAATGTGTGGTGCACCCAGCATGGAGAGCATAAAGCGATGGGATAGTGCTTCAACGGTTGCAGCAGCTGTGATTGAATTTTGCCATGAAATTGTACATCATCAAAATTAAATTTCCCCCACAAATTGCTATGAAGACTACACGATTTAATTTTCTTTCTTTGCATAGTATGGCAGCAGCCGTGCCTTGTGAAAAAAATCTGAGATTAATCTATTGTACAAAGATTAATCTCACTGGTCTAAGTGGCAAAAGATACACCATCAAGGGGATTCGAACACGTCGGCATATGGTGCAAAGGAAAACAAACATATAAAGAGCTTTTCCACTACACCAAGGAAGCCATGTTAAACCATGTTTACATTTCCTACATATCATGCATTCTGGATAGGACAAAGGGAAATTTCTATGTTCAAGTCCGTTTCATGTTGTGGAGAGTATCTAGAATTCAGAATTCAGGACTCTAGATTGAGCTTTTAACAAAGATTAAATCTTTGATTATTAAATCATCCTTATCTTTCCTCAGTATTGTTTATTTAAATGTTTTGGATCTAATCCCTGCTCAGATTCGATTGAAGTTTTTGGAAGATTAAATCACCCTTGCCTTTTGTGAGTGTTTATTTCATTCTTTTCCCTGGCATTAGGCAGATTGAGGTGGTGACACAGCCATGCATGGTCTTGATGGTCTAGTGGTAACTACCCATCTTTCATGTTCGGGATTCCAGTGTTATCCTAGTGTCCCCAGTTCAATCCTGTCTGTAGGCACTTTTTGTTTTCAGTCTGATCAGATTTAATCTCTAAGCAAAAATTAAATTTCTTATGCTCTACTAAAACATGGGGGAAATTTAATCTGGATAATGTACAATTTCGTGCAAAAATTTAATCCTATCTACTGATATCACTGAGTGCTGAGCGACCTCTCGGTTGCAGAGGTCTAATGCGTGCCGCAGTAATGGCACACATCCAACAGAGGAAAGACGATCCGGGGACCACCCGAAGCATGGAGAGGAAAGAGGGAAAAGAAAGGATCGGAAGCAACTCAGCTTGAGAACTAAACACTCGATATATCGGACCGAGTCTTGAGGAGAAGCTCCGAGTCAAGCTGAGTTGTCGGCGGAGATGTCGATGCACAGAAATTGTAGCCGGCACATCCAGCTCAAAAGCACTTGAAATCCACAAGTCTTGAGTCCGAGGGAGCGCCAGCAGATAGAGGAGCAAATAGAGCATCATGATCTCTAGCCTCAAAAATCTGCGACGCAAGCTCGACGATGGCAGAGATGGTGAGCGCGCGCGAGCAGAGAATATGAAGTCACAGCTGCACCGCTGTGACAAGATCACGGAAGATGCTGCTCCTGTGTCTCCCGGTCTTCCTTGTCTTCCACTCAGGCCTTGCCTGAGCTCGCATGAAGGCATCGGCGGAGAGCTGCCGTCGACACGCGGCGCCGTTGATGGGAACACCCCGAAGGGGGTGATGGATTCAGTCATCGCTGCATCGGGGTGAGGTTGGACACAGAGAGAAGATAAAGAAGAAAGGAGAAGAAATGGAGTTGTCTGAGACATTAATTAGGGGGGGATTTGTCTTTCTTCCAAGCCCCGAAGGACTATTTGCACTTAATGTAATTTTATTATACACATCAAGTATCATATGGAAGCTAGCAGGGCCCGTTCGGAACTAATTTCGATGTGGTTGTCAATAGATGAACGTAGTTACTGCTTTTGGAAGATAACGGTAGTGGTCGATCGGACGGAAACAAATGGACGGAGTGCGCGGGGTCCCAAAGCGGCGAGGCGGCATTTATTCCCTAATCGGGGCGTGTCCCACGACAGAGAAGCCTTGTGAGTCGAAGTCTACGAATGAGCACGATCGCGACTGATGTGATGTTCCCACGCACCGCCACTCCATTGTCTCAAAATAGGCGGGGGGCTCGGGGCGGGACCAGGTGTTTCTGAGCGCAGCGATCAAAGCGCACCCCTCGCGACTGCGGGGAAGCGGCGGGAGCGCAACCGGGGCCGTCATCGGCGGGACCACACCACATGCGACCCTTATCACTGATCGGGCACTGACTCGCGCCCGCGACGCCCCGGCTCACGTTCTGGCGCGACGGGTTCACGATCGAGGATGGGCTGCTGATGCGCTACGACGAGCACGAGGAGATACTCGCGGCGATTCAAGTTAACGAGGGGTGCGTTTGCTTCATGTCCCCTTGCATCTTTCTTCCCTTCCGTCTTCCCTCCCTTCGCATGTCCGCGAACCTTACTGACGCGCCCTCCCCCCTGCAGCCTCGCGTCTCCCACGCTCCTCGGCGTCGCCCCGGGCCAGCCCGTCGATGTCGTCGTCTCGAAGCGCACGGGTGAGGACTACGTCCCCGATGCGTGGGGCGCACGCCTCGACGTGCCCGTCCCGGGTTTCTCGGGTGCTTCTTCGTCTTCCTCTGGCGCTTCCTCGTCCTCCACTTCCACTTCCGCTGCGAATAAGACTACGACAATGACAACGGCGCCGACCGCCGCAACGGTAGGAGGAGCGAAGCCGCCGACGGTGGACGAGAGCGCGCCGGTGGCGCAGGTGCAGGTGCGCCTTGTGGATGGGGGCCGGTACGTTCTCTTTTCTTTTCTTTTTTCTCCTCCTCTCTCTTCTCTTCTTTCTTCTTCATCTCCTCTCCTCTCGCCTCGCGTTTCCTCTCCGCCCATCTCGTCCATCTCGTCCTGCTTCGGTTCCTCCCGTGCACTTCCCCCCCCCGCCGTCTTTATTCCCGTCTTCCCCTGCATTCCCTTCTTTTCGCTGCATTCCCTTCCTTCCCTTTCGGCGCTTTTTTTCCCGTGTGCTCCATCCACCCCGCCTGCGGAGGTCAACCCCGCTCGAGGTCGGAGCTGGTCCGTGCGCTGTTCGGTGTTTTGCATTTGGGGGCGCTGTCCTCGGCATGGTTGGTGCGCCTTGCCAGCGTGCGCTTTGAAATCGGGAGCGTCTGCTCCGTTTGCCCGAGTCCCTGTTGGACTTTTCCGGATGCGGGTCCTCTGCCCGCTGTGGGCGGCGGTTTCGATAGCTCTGCGCTTTCGTCCTCTCCGCTTCGTCTTCCTCTCTCCTCTTTCTGTTTCCCTGTCCTTCAACGCCGATACCGACACCGATACTGACTTTTATTTCCCCCCTCCCCCCACCCACAGCCTCCTCGCGCGCCTCAACACGACGCACACCGTGGCGGACCTGCGCGCGGTCATCGATGCGTGCGTCTTGTTCCTCTGTTTTTCCCCCCTTTCTCTGCACTTCTATTCCGTCCTTGCATGTTTTCTTTCGGGGGCGATCGTTCCTTCGATGTTTCCTTCCATTCGTTCGATCTTTCGTCGCGCAATGTCGCGTGTTTCATCCCCCCTCCTGCGGAGAACCGGCAAGGCGACGTTTTTAATTTTTCGTGTGTGTTTGGAAGGGACGAAAAACTGATTTGCTTTCGATTTTTTTTCTTATACTTGCATTTTTTGACGCACGCACGCACGCAACCACGCAAACGTGATTGGCTGGCATTCCGAATTCGACTGGACGCGGATATCTTGCTTGGACCGCGGTTATTTCGGACGTCGATAAATTCGAATTTGACCTCGACTGGAAACTGGAACTAGACCTCGATAAATTGCAACGCGCCGAGATCCATCGCCGTCTTTCTTTCCCTCACCCGTCCCCCTCTTCACTCTTGACCCCTAATAACGAACAAACCCCCTAACTCCTCCCTTCACGAACGACGACTCACGAACGACCGAAGAGCCAACACCCCCCCCGCGGCGCCGTACACGCTGTAGACGACGTTCCCTACGCGCACGCTCGAGGACAGGCTCACTCTGGCGGGGCTGGGCAGGTGTGTGGTTTTACAGCGGGGGGTGTGAGCGAGCGGTGGCGCGGACGTGGGAGTGATAATGAGAAGGAAGGAGGGAGGTTGTCTTGGATTTAGACTTAGATTTGCACTGGTTGAGGGTGAAGAAGAAGGTGTTGGGAAGTGGGTGTAGAGTAACAACGCGTTCTAATACTACGAGCAATTGCTGGTTTGTCTCGGCTCGGAGGCATGGGAGCTGTGGTTGAGTTCCGAGTAATACTGTAAGAGCACTTGCTGCAGCTTCCGGATTTGTGGGACGGCTCGGGCGGCGGGTGTTATTGATCGTGTCATTAGAGGTTCAGACTAGAGGCTAAGAGTAAGAGTTCCAGCACGGACCCTACTCGTGGTTATTGCATTTTTGAAGGCCTGCAGTCAAGTCGCAGGCGTCCACTGCCTTAAAGATGTCATGATTACAGCGCGGACCGACTTCTGCAGCCGACTCGGCGTGAGTACTGGAATTGCCTTCCAGCCCTGGCTATCAGCGGTCCGCTGTTGCGAGAACTGGGAAGACGGAGCACGATCTCTGGACGGCCTAGTTTCCGGCATGATCGGCAGCGGTAAGAGTGGGAGAGCAAGGGGTGCGCTTTCGAGCTTACATGTACGTTTCTGGTTGAACTCTTCGTTCCAGAGGTAAATTCCTTATCATCTGAATCGATGGATGGATACGCACGCATATGCTTCTGTGGTGCTTCGGTATAGATGTAAAGCTTCCCTCAACGGTACAAGTCTGCAGAAATAATTAAATTTGTCTCGATGACCCGATAATACCGCCTCTGTTCAAGGAAGACGAGGCTCGAAAGACAAAGCCACAACAAAAATTAAAAGAGAAGACCCCACTCCCACGGATCAAACGACCGCGCCAGTGTCCGACTACGGTCACGGACGCATCCGCATGCCAGCGCATGCGGATGTGTCAGTGACAGCAGGCAAATCCAGCTACATGCCAAGAGCAACCTGAGGAGCGAGGCAATTGATGGGGATCAGATATCGAAGACATCATCGCAGTTTTGTACCTTGTGCGGGAGCGAGGGTCGGGAGGAGGAACACGGGAGTTTCCTATATACAAAGTTTGAGCATAGGAATGTATGAGTAATAATGACCGGAACCGATAATAAGGTGCGTTGGTGAGATGCGAATCCAGGCGGTTGTGGAACGCTGTGCACTGGGTGGCGCGTTCGGGTTACAAGGAGGATCTCTCGAAGTCAAAGAAAGGTGGCATTGAAAGCCAAATCCCGGCCGGCGGGCATGGGCCAACCGGCGAAACCTCCAGGTGCCGAGCAGGGGATCTTTTCGTACGGAGCGGTGGCATTGTACCAACTTTCGAATAAACACTATTGCTCTTCCTACCAGCTCAGACAAACGAGTCAATCAATTGGATGATTAAAAGGAAAATCGACCTATGAACCCTTGTCTGAACCTTAACTGAACGCTTGATACAGTGAACAAACTGCACACAGAGAATTTTACGAGGTATTCAAAAGGCACGAAGAAGATTAAAGCAAAATCAAGGAGAGGCCCAACGCCGCAACAACATAGGCACTGATCAGAGAACCCGTCAGACGGACGGCCCCGCTCGGCTTGCTCGAGGTGGACCCGGATCCAGAAGCTGTCGCGGTCGCAGTCTCGATGAACTGCTGCCATGAAGCCACCGTCGCGCTTGGCACCACGGTGGATAAAGTCGTCTTCCCCGAGCTACCGTCACCGTAGTAGATCACGTTCGACCCGGGCATGACATCCAACGCAAGCGTGGGGTCCTCTCCTCCTACGACGGTCCCGTTGCTGTCCACGAGGCCGGTGGTGTTCGAACCTAAAATGAATTCCCGGACAAACACGAAGGCCTGCGAGATTGTTCATAATGTGAGCGTTGGATTCGAGGACTAGGGTACGCACCGCCTCCGGAACAGAGTTGGGGACTAGATGACCTGCGCCCTTGAACAGCGCGTACGTGAGATTACGCTCCTGATGGATGATCCCGGCGAAATTTCCCTTGTCATCGGTGAATGGTGTGGCGGGCTTTCGAGTGAACCCTTGTACACCCCCGAATGTCATATTCTAGTTACGTATGAGTTTTTTGGTTGCCTCGAATGTCATTCCATACCTGGATAACAACTACGTGGAGGATGAGTGACTGGCCATAAAAAGATATAAGGCTCCATACCCTCGGTTCCGCGGTGCGGGACCAACGAATCATCGTTGCCGGAGTAAAACACGATACCCACACCCCGCGCAGTCGCATTGGTCGCAAGGTCAGAGAGGAAGACCATTGGTCTAAGTTGATAACCCATGGTAGTTGTGAATTAACCCTTGGGGCAGAAAACTTACTCGGGACCTGAATCAAAGTCAGTGACTGTGGAAGAGTCGTGGTCAAAAACGTACTGGGATCATTAAATTCGGTTCCGTTTGCGGTTCCACCTTAAATTCCGCATAAATGAGGTGATGATCCCCCACGAGTCTGATGACAAACCAAAGGGAAAATTGAACGAAGCAATCCAGTCCTTTGAAGTCGGAGCGTGCAACGCCGCGCGCGTCTGTTTGTCTGAGGTTTCGACTCAGCTCAGTATTAAAGGGAGTCAATTCTGGTTATTACCGTTCATGAATACCGCGGCGTCGCTAGGCACCTCGGGATTCAAAGCATCGGGGATGTCATATACCTGCTCAAGTGATGAATGGTGGCAAGAGCAAAGATCCTGATACCTACATCGATCCCGCCCAGCTTGGAGGCTGAAGTGAAAGGTTGTAAGCAGATGAGAGCATTACAATCTATGAAAGACCCACTCCACGGGAACGAAAAATTGGACGCGTAGTCTAGCAACTCATCGTATATAAAGCATCCATACCAAGGGTCAATCGTCCCGTTGGCCCTGCCTGCAAGGTCGCGTTTCCAGGCTTGGAGGTGCTCCTCGCGGCGCACTGCGAGTTCTCTCTTGGCGGAACCCGACAGCTGCGAGAGACGACCATTGTGGGCCGCCAATGCTTTGAGTGATAGGGTGCGGGCTCCGGCAGTGAAAGCGGTGTTAGAGTCGACTGACGGGTCGCGCAGGGTGGGGAAGTGTCCATTCTGCGGATAGGTCAGGTTCAGATCGTAACCACACAGGTGCTCCCTGCGCACTCATGATGAGATCCAATGCACAGTAAGAATGTAAATAATCACGTACTGTGTTTTGAAATAATTGAAAACATCAGGATCATAGCCGATGAGTTCTGGGTACGTTTCAAGGACGGTGAGCTTGAACCACAAGTGAGTGTCAGGTTCGGCTTAGCATTATATTGCCTACCGCGGGCACCATTTCGAACGCAGCTCCGGAGCCGAGTGTGCCGTCTCCAACGATCATTTTTGTAAGATTGACGGGCGGATTGGAGGTGGAGAAGATCGTTTTGGTGATGTATGGCTATTCCTGCCTTGAAAGGGCGCTCATTGAGTGAAGGTCATGCAGACTCACAATATATGTCCCTGCGTAAGATTCTCCCGCCAAGTGGAGCGGTCGCTTAGCCAGACTCGGGAATATTTTCACGATATTGGACAGAAATTCAACCTTGGTCTGCATCAACACATCGGCGCGCCCGAGGTGAGAGATGACTCACAAAATCACGACCCATTTGGTCTTCGTCCGGAACTAAATGCCTCAGTTAGCAACCGCTTAATGGCCCAATATAACGCATACCATAGCCGGTGGCGTCAGACGTCGAGTATCCCGTTCCAACTGAGACTTTCTGAGCGAAATCCTTATACGGAATCCGGGCACGCACCTGGCTGGTCGACCCAGACTGTATCCGCCAGCTTATTCCAGCTGAAATTATTTTGCACAATTGAATAATCTCCGGTAACTTGTAAAGGCCCGTTCTAAAAGGATACTGTTTCATCAAGAATCTCTCGGCAACATCAAAGCCGCGGTGCGCACCTCCGTCATTAGTCCAATCATGCTGGAAGAACCGGGTCCGCCTGACAACATATGAGTCAACCAATGGTGACCCCCCGCAGAACACGTCTACCGTTGAGCCAGATCATCCAGGGGTCCGTATCTGCAGCGGCGCCCGTCAGAGTACCGTTAGCTTTTTCGAATGCCCAGAAAAACAGGGTGGCGTTGGGGTGATCGGCGCGATTCACACCGACGTTCCCAGCAAAGCTGCGGGCAATGGGACCAGTGACGTTGGGGAGTGGACCTGTGACTTCGAAGTCTAAAGTATGGGGGTGAGGGTTCAATGGAGACACTGTGAAGTATTGATACTGTACATTTCTGCCAGTCGGGCCCAAGCGGTGTCGTAGGCATCCCAGGATATGCGTGCGGGAAACTGCTCGGTACTACGGACTGGGCGACGCATCCGAGAAACAATAGCGACGCAAAAGCTAGGGAGTTTCGAAGCATTGGAGGACTTCCCGGTGGGTACACTGGCGTGAGGCAAGAGGAGGTTCGGTATGACGGCCTGCCATATGTGCAGCTATTTAAAGGAGAAAAGCTGTTAGAGTGGAGCAAGCGGATCATGGTCTTTTGGATCAGCCCATTTAAAAGCGGGTAGTCCCTGGAAGATAGTAATCTGAGCTGAATGGATGCTGCATTCGAACCTGATTAGAGCGATCATTACGGCGAGCATTGAGTACCTATCTTGAAGCAAGGGTGAGAAACGGAGACTTACTTGAGAAATAATTGTGATTAAAGATGCGGTTGAACTTGAAGGCGCAGTGAGCCTACTGAGCACAGATGCTCGGCACAGATATGGTCGATCTTGGGTCGTTCAACCACGCCGCCGGCCATGGTAGTGATGATGACATCGATGCCTTGTGAGTTCAAATGCAATGACTTGGCAATGACTCCACTGTGACTGAGCACGATCGCGACTGATGTGATGTTCCCACGCACCGCCACTCCATTGTCTCCGGACGCAAGATTTGAATCACACCTAGCCAACACTGCAAAGGAGTCTGGATCCAGAAAATTTATTCAAGCTGCGGTGTTTCCATCGCGTCACTGTAGTGGATAAAACTCAAATTACGGCAGGAACAATGGCGGGTTGGCGAAGGGTGCTCAAACACAAGATTCGCGGTAAAGAAAAGTCGCACCATTATAAGAAAGGGATATGGTAGAAATGGCGACGCCCAAGAATTATCTTAATGAATTCCGATCGATGGCGAATTGTGCAACGAATTAGTCAACCCCGATCACAGCGGTGTTTGGCGCAAGGCCCGGCGCGCTCGCCATCGGCGAGGTGGACAAAGTCGCCCACCGAGAATGGTTTTGCCCAAATAGGGTCGTGGCATCTAAAATTCCAGATGAGCACCTCGATTTTTTTTTCGAACGCGAAAACGAACAACCTAGAGGTTCGGAGCTTTCCACTAAACGACTGCGCCGCCGCCGCATCCGAATTTGGATGACAACGCGCCAAACGCGGATTCGTAGGTGTTCTGCGGCGGAACGAAGGCCCGGGTTTTCCCTACAGTGGCAGTGGATTTCGCTCTACTCTTCTTCGACGAGATGCTCGGCGCTTGCCCGCCAAGGCCATAAGCAGACTGCAGCGTCGCGAATGCGGCTGCGTAGTCCTTCGGTTGCGCGGAGGCGGGGGAGGAGGCGGCGAACGAAGGGGTGGAGGATGATGCAAAGGAGGAGGATATTGTGCTCTGGGTAGAGCGGGATGTGATTCAGAGGAGGTTGAACTTCAAATAAAGGCTGATTGCTTTCTTACCTGAAGCTGGGCGGAACTCAAGGCTTTATAGGCCCCAAGAAAGCTGCGCGGCGTAGTAAGCAGCTCAGACACCCTCGCGAATGTCGGGCGCAGCTCGAGCGTCGTACCTGCCGCGGATTGAAAAAATTGAAACCGCCAGCCTGCTGAGCCAGTTCTACCGTTTTCTCCGCTTTTTTAAACGAAAATAAACGAATGCAAGCTATAAGCCATTCAGTTCTTGTCGATCTTTCGGTTCCTTGAATACAGCTCGAGTACATACGGCGAATGAGAATCCGCAAAGAATCCGGGTATCATTCCGTGGGGCGGCGGGCCGTCATCGGAGCGGAAGCCCGGTAATCAGATCTAGATGATATGAGATCGGGTAGCGGCCTTCCTCATACCACAGCAACCTGAAGTCGAGTGCACATAACGTTGCCTCAGCCCTGGTTCAAATGGCTCACGGATTCCCAGAGGTTACGGATTTATCTCGACGGGACGCGAACTTCACCCTATACCAACCCAGCTTTCCCCACGCGGACCACAATAGCTTGACAATCGTTGTCAAGCCATTCTGTTGTAGCGTCAAGAGATCTTAAACTTATTCTACGCGCGGCTCGGGCCCTTCCAGCGAACCACCATCCCACATTTCTATGGGGTGTTCGTGGCAGTAATCCCGAGTAACATGTACTACTCCTGGCGTGGACATTGGGTGAGGACATCAAATATCTCATGGACGGCAGGGCCGCAAAAAATGTGTGTACCCCCCTCAAGCTGTTATTATCGACGCCGCGGCCAGAATATTTCACGCCATCAATGTCCTTGACGACTTGGCAATTGGCCAACCGAAACACTGTGATGCAACTGGAAGCGACGCCTTCGCGGGAAGATTTCTGCTCTTGTCCGACGTGGACCTTGCGCCACCGCATTTTTATCGACTGGAGTCGGATTCAATCCGCCGATCCTGCAAGTGCACCCGCACATTTCTGATCGACCTGGAAAATGCCCGCTTTGTAGACGCAGAATATCAGTTGACTCCATCCTGGAAACTAGTGCTCTCCGAATAGTGGGTGGATTGAGTTTACAATGTGGGCGATGGTATCAGGTTCGTAAAAGGTAAAATACCTAAAGCATATATTGACCGACTTCTGTTCGTAGGGAGATTCTTTCCGCTTCTAACGCACCGCATACTTATGGGGTTCATCCCTCGACACGCGCACGCTCTCACACTGTTATGATTTGCTTACATAGTTTGACTTTTGAAGAGGTTACGGGAGACGGCAACCCGTCTAATAAATTCTGGCGTCCCGTTCACTGGCAACTCCTTCAAGCATACCGCTCCCCCCTCAGCCCAACTACCTCTCCGCCTCGAGTTCTAAGTGTCTCTGTCCCCACACCATCTCATTACAGCATTAATCTAATTCCGTCCAGTATCCGAACATTGTCGAGCAGCGGAGATAACTCCCAAGGCGACCGTGGACCTATTAAAACCGCCATATCGCCGAGCAACGCGTCGGAAGCCCGCCTTAATCGACTCTAATCTACTCTAATCCTGCGCCTAACAGAATGTGACCATCCCCGCGTTTCTCCGTCAGCATATACTATATTTAAATTACCCAGCGTGATCGCGTTCGTATGATAAGCGAAGCGCGCACGACGCACGTGCACGTGGCGGCGCGCCCTCTTCTCGAACACCACCATCTGCAGGCGGCTCTAATGGTTAATGCAGCCGCGTTCGACGTACGTATCAGATGCGATGAGTGGACAGCGCAGTTCCGTCGGGGACAGCGCTGTTAGGTCTGGCGAACCGCGTGGCGTCTCGTGGCGTCGTCTTCAATATCTTCCTTGGAACTTCTTATCCCACCTCCGGGTCCGTCTGTAAACCGGAGTGCAGAAGAATCAATGGAGACCGTACCTCTGCGAGGATGTTCCATGTCGGCACCAGCGGCGTATCTTATTTACTGTCGCTCAAGCTTCTTCTCGTCGTTCGCGACACGGGGCTTCCTCTCCATTTTCGAAGGATTTCTTGACGACGACCCGAACTCTCCCATGGCCATGGGGCGCATTCAACTCTGACTCCGTCCCAACTTGCTTCCTCTGGACCCGTCCGGAAATCTGCGCGCCCAGGGAAACAGGTACGCCATCCGCAGGTGTAATCACGCGCACCGAATTTGACAGAATTCGAAGGCGCCCACCGTCAACTTATTTCTGGTGGGATCCGCCTGGGAACTCGGTACCGCTTTATTATTGATGATACCCACCACGATAATATTTGCGCCGCCGGTGCTTTTCTCCAAGTCTATATCCCTGTGGCAACGCGTTATTTTTCCTGTCCTTGCGGTGTTCTCGGGTCGGTTTACCGCTCGGTTGGACGCGCGGGAACGAACGGCATCCACACTTGGGTCCTTGTATCCCAGGTAATTTCGGTCCGCAAATCTAGGTTTCCGTCCACGTGGGGGTGTCAGTGCGGGGGATAACGATAACCTGCAGTGGCGGTGGGGTAGCGAGGTCGGATTCTGTGCGGGAGCGGTGGGAGTTCAAACAACGTAAGCGAGCTCAACGTTCGAGATTCAACCTGGTATTTATCTAGGTGTCTCTCGACAGATGCTTCTCCCTGATGTTGGCTTGTCTGCAATCCGCTTCAAGTTATAGAACTGTACGTAGTGGCGCCCAATATCAAGCCACACAACGTCTGTTAATGCGGAGAACTGCGGTACTCGCTGTCACACGCCCGTTGACCGCGCGAACGAGTGGTCGGGATGGAGGTACGGTCGCTGCCGCGGTGATTCGGGCATCAAGGCCGGATTCTTTATGGGCGGTCGTGTGCGAGCGACGAATATATGACGCCGTCGATGAGTCTTACAATAATATCCCACCCCTCGTTGCTTGGCTAACTGTTGTCCGCCAGTCTTGATAATATTCTCCGTAGGTACTTAACAAGTGGGAATGCGCGGCATGGCGGTGCCGAGAACACACATGCCAAGCGGGTGGACGTCGTCATCGGCTGTGATCCCATTGTTCAGACGCGGTGATAGATACATTACTTACGCGTTCATATCATAGATACGCATTCTATTCGCTGCATTAGCTCTGTCAGATCCAGTGATAAATGCCGGTCTTGTAGGCTCTTGTGTTGGAGAATTCATCGGTGAAATTATTGTGAGACAAGGGAAGAATGGAGAGCCGTCCATTCCAGATTGATGATGCTGATGCGGGTCTCTGCGCGGCGGTGGCTGTGCATAAATTAGAAAAAGAAGGCAGCCTTTTACCTTTATTGTCTGGATCCCCGTTGACACTAGTATTCCCGTTCCAGTCCCCCGCTGTCGCTGGTTGGATTCTCAGGCAAGGTAAGTTGCCAACGAATGCATCGATAATTAGGTAATCTATCACAGGGCACTATACATAACCCACACGCCTGATCCGCCTCCACGCCCTTCCCCTCCGCCCGCGACCCCAGGAGACCCCATACGCTCGGAAACGCACGAGTCCACCGAGAATGGACCGGTGAGCCTCCCTTAAGATCCCCAGACCCCTGCTGAATGTCCCTGCGCTGCAGTTACGCAAAAATCGAGAAAATTGGTGCGTCTTCTTCCCTCGTCCTTGCGTTCACGCTGAATGCTCACCATTTCATAGGCGAAGGTGTGTCCTTCATATCGTGCTGCGTTGCCGCAGCGCTGGACGAAAGCGATGGTCAGGGACGTATGGGGTGGTCTATAAGGCGCGCGACGTCTCGACGGGCTCGATTGTAGCCCTCAAGAAGATTCGGCTCGAGGCGGAGGACGAGGGCGTCCCGAGCACGGCGATCCGTGAGATCAGCCTGCTCAAGGAGCTCAACGACGAGCACATTGTGCGGTGCGTCCTTGCTCGGCTCTCGCTCCCCCCATACTAAATCCCACTTGCTACCGCCCTCATTCGCTCTCTGCTCTTCGGACTCGATGCACTAGGCTCCTCGACATCGTGCACGCCGACCAAAAACTGTACCTCGTCTTCGAGTACCTCGATGTCGATCTCAAGCGGTACATGGAAAACGGCAACCGCGACCACGCCCCCATCGCGCCGCACGTCGTCAAGGTGTGTAAAGCATGATTCTTCCTGTCGGCGTTTCCGCTCCTGCTGTTTCCCCGGACCCCATCCATCCATCCATCCATCCATCTATCCGTCCATCATTCCGCCGAGATGTGCATCCGACATAACCGTCTCCCCCTTCTCGCTTATTGTCTCCCCAAATCCATTCACAGGCTCTTTTTCTTTTCTTTGCCTTCCCACACTCTCAGACCATGCGGAGCCCCTATTCGGATTTAAAAAACGCGAAACGCGTCTCCATTGTTCTAGCGCCGCGCACGCGGCATTTCCCCGGAAGTCGATTTTGCGCTCGGCTGGGCGTCACTGTGGGCGTTGATGGGCGCTGTCGCGGCCGCCGTTCTTTTTGTTCGGTTCGGTCCGGGGCGCCCTCAGGGTCACGCGTAATTAACGCCGTCACGTGGGTATTACGAACGCGTTTCGAGTTTCCTCCGTTTCTCATTCTCCATGTTTTAAAAAAACACCTGATCCAAGCGACTAACGTGCACCCAGAAATTCACGCACCAGCTCACGGCGGGCCTGCGCTTCTGCCACGCGCACCGCATCTTGCACCGTGATCTGAAGCCGCAGAACCTGCTTATCGCGCAAGACGCGCACGGCAACGGCGAGATTCTCAAGCTCGCGGACTTTGGGCTCGCCCGCGCTTTCGGCATCCCGATGCGGACCTATACGCACGAGGTGGGTTGCCGAAGTTGGCGTTCGCGTTCGGTCCCCGTCCGCACCACTTCTCCATTTACCCATTTTCGTCGTTCGCCTTATCTAACTAGGTAATCTCCAGGTCGTAACGCTCTGGTACCGCGCGCCGGAGGTGCTGCTCGGGTCGCGGCATTACAGCACGGGGATCGACATGTGGAGTGTCGGGTGCATTTTCGCGGAGATGGCCATGCAGGGGCAGCCTCTCTTCCCGGGCGATTCGGAGATTGACCAGATTTTCAAGATCTTTAGGTAAGAACACGAAACCCCTTCGCTTCTTCCCCTTCTTTCAGAAAAAGAACTCACCGCGTGGGTACGGTAGGATCATGGGGACGCCGGATGAGGAGAGCTGCCCGGGCGTGAAGGCGCTGCCGGACTACAAGCCGACGTTTCCGCAGTGGGCCGCGCAGGAACTCGCGCGTGTCGTGCCCGCGCTGGATCAGGACGGGCTCGACATGCTGCAGGTGCCCCCGATCTCTCACCTTCTCGCTCAGCAACGATAGTACTAACTCGCCGCCTGTCCAGGCGACCCTCATGTACGACTCGTCTAAACGCATCTCGGGTGCGTATTTATTGATTTTTCCGTCGTGACCCCGCTCTGACATGTGTCTAGCCAAGCGCGCGCTCGTGCACCCGTACTTTGCGGGGTACAAGCCCTGATCGGCTCTGCCCGCCCGCACGCACCCGCCCGCCTGTCTGTTTATTATGATTCTGCCTGCCCGCCTGCCTGCTGCACTCGCTGTCGTCGCTTTCGCATTCATCCCCATGACTTCTTCCGCATTATCTCCATCCCTTCTCATCATCCTCGTGCCCTCTTATCATCCATACCGTCCCTTCCATGCATATCACCGCTCCCACATCCCACATCTGCATTTGCATTTGCAACCCTCCGTCCGCCGCAATGAACGTCATCCGTCGGCGCGATACTACATCAATTCCGTTCTGCCAAACTACATACATACATCCGATGCACTTGCATTTGCATACATACGCACGAATTAAAGGCTTGAGTTCAGTCTTTCGTGGTCGATTAAGCGCCCGACCGTTTTGAACCGTCACGTGGGAATGTCATCATCACCCGGTTCAACCCGGTTCAACCCGCAGCACTCGGTTCCCGCAGCACCGCAGCGTTCGAGCTGCGCCCGACGTCCACGAAGGTCCCTGAGCTGCGTACTACGCCGCGCAGCATTCTCAAGGCCTATAAAGCCTAGAGATCCGTCGAGGTAAGTCAACAAAGCAATCAGCCTTCACTTGAAGTTTAACCAACCAACAACTTGAACTCTCAACCACATCCACTCTTCTCAAAATGACCTCTTCATCTGCATCATCCTCCACTGGCTCCTTCACCGCCTCTTCGCAGCCAAAGGACTACGCAGCCGCATTCGCGACACTGCAATCCGCTTATGGCCTCGGCGGGCAAGCGCCCAGCATTTCGTCGAAGAAGAGCACGTCTAAATCCGCTCGGGCTGTAGGGAAACCACAGACGGTGCCCGCGCAGAACAGCTACGAGTCCGCGTTTGGCACGCTATCCTCACAATTTGGGTGCGGCGGCGGCAGCGGCGCTCTTTGGAAGGCTCCGAACCTCTAGGTCGGTCATATTCGTGTTCGAAAGGATTCAAGGAGCTTACATGGAATTCTAGGCGCCGAGACTTTATCTACGCAACTGATTCGTTAATTCTCGAGGGGCGACTTTGGTTTCCCCCACGCCGCCGACCGCGACCGCGCCGGGCCTGCCCGACACACATGCTGTGATAGGATTTGTTCGAGCGGGATTGTGATGGATTTGTTCAAGAGTCTACTGTCTAGCCTCATAATATCTGTACCACATTAAATTCCCTACAACCGACGTGCCAAGTTGGCGCCGCAGATCCAGTCACAATGTTAGCCGGAGAGAGCAGCGACGTGTCCCGATCGCCCAAATTTGACCCCCCGAGTTGGAACGGGACACCTACTGATGTTCCTCATGCGTGTGAAGCCTTCGAAGCCGCAGGGAGAAGATAAGCGAGAAGCAGGCAGATAGCATTCAGAACTGGGTAGAGACAGGGTATAAATGGAGCAGGTGGATATATAGGCATGAGACGAGAAAAAAAAGAGCAAGATGTGGGGTGGATAGATATACATGTGCAGCATAGCGCGAGACGCCTTCTAGCTCGTCTTCCTCGTCCGCTTGGCGGCTGTGCCGATCGTGCGCTTAAGGGGCGGTTGACCAGGATTACGCTGGATCTAACGTGTGAGGGAGGATGCAAAGTACCGGAAAGAAGGGGGATACGCACCACGAAGCGGAACTTGCACACTTTGAACCCCTCGATACCTTTGTCTTCCCAGGCCTGGTGTCTGGATAAGTCAAAATAAGGGGGAAGAAGGGAGGACGGACCTCGGTCACGGTATAAAGTCCGTCGTATCGATAGCTGCGTAAATGAATCAGAACTGATGGGCGTGGATAACACAGAATAATGACCCCTGCATCGGTGCCCAAGGACTGTTTGAGTTCGGTCCACGGACGACACGAACATGGTTTCCCTTGTCGCAGGATTTCTGCAGGTATTGGTTGTGCGGGTGATCCATAGTCTGGTCGGCCACTTGTTGACCAGAGGCCTATATGTATTCAACGAGATTTAGTAGGCCTTATGGACGCATGTGGGTGGCACGCACGCCGAACGCCGAATCTCGTTTTCCGCCTTTTCAGAATGATTTTCAGGTCTTGTTCCCAGACCCAGGAGAAAGAAGAAAGCGTACCAGTCCCGATGTAAACACTACAGCAGGGGTGAGTAACATGCGTAACAAATAACGAAAGACGCACAAGGTGTCCCCGTCGTCGGCATCCTCGTATCCGCCGGACATGACGATGGAAAACGCGCCGTCCTTGCTTCCGTTTATCCCCGCCACTGTTGGCTTGTGCACTCCTGCCTCGCTGCACTCCTGTCTTTGTGTGCGGTCAGTGTCGCGTCTAACTCAGTGGCACAAAGCCATTACCGTGTATCCCACCGGGTTCCGACTGGAACATTCTTCGGTCGCCCGTATCGCGTGTCGATGGAGAGATTTGACTGGCTCTGCATTCCTTGGGGGAAGTAGTTTTCATCCTGTAAAAAGCGCCGGCGACTGCGACGGTGGACCCGAGTCAATAAGTGTAGCATGTATGCGCAGTGTGGGGTCTGCGCACAAGTCTTCCATTCCCATTCTGATTCAGAGACGATGAAAACGAGGGAGACGGAGGGTTTGGGAGGGTGGTGGAGGTCAAAAGAAACAAAGATCTGCGTCACGGTTTTATTGTGTGACAAATGCTTGTTCTATGACGTTCCATCGCACGTGCAGGTCACAGCCGAAGTCACACTTCGCGTCGAAGTCGCGTCGCGAGCTCTGAGTCTGAAATCTGGATGGTGGACAAAATGCATCTAGTCCATAGCGAGTAATTAAATTGTCTCCGTAAAACAGCCTGCAATAATAGTTTGCACCATCCCGCGACTGGTTCGTTCGGGCTGGAAGGATCAAGGAAGGATAAAATTCCGAGATGTTGCCACTGGTTGCCTGTGGTATCACATCTGTGCAGAAGCAACTGATAGAAGGCGAATAACTGCGCAACGTGAGAATATAGATCATATCTGGATTGCCTGCGGTAGGAGCCGAATCTGCGTGGGCACGCCAAAACATAGAATCATCGCGAGCGACGGGAATTATTACTGAATGAGAAGAAAAGTTCAATTTGGATGATATCCTGTTTAGAGACTGCGTTGGAAACGATATAGAAAAATTAAAGAGAGCCAGCACTCCACAGTGTGATCCTATGGGTCAAGTCATCGTGATAAACAATAGTGGAAGGATGTACAAGCCTTGCCGGGATGGATATTGAACTGAAATTGACCATAAATTCAGAATCGGGCCTGGAAAGTTACTGAAACCAAAGAATGGAGCAAACAAAGAATGAACAACTGCTACTTTTGATGGTGCGGATTTCACGGAGAAACATTCCTGTGGAACGGAGAGCGACTTGAACAAGAGGACCGAGTGTTGCATGCAGGAAGTAACTTGAGTCGGTGCTTTGTCCTTTTGAGTGCTCCCGAGTTATGTAATAAGGTCTTTCACGGTTCCCTTTTTCTTTCCCTCTTTCACTCCCTTTTCCCTTCCTTTTTCTGTGTTTGCTTCCCTCTTTCCACTGAATATGACAGAACTTGAGGATAAGCTTGTTGCTCGGAGTCCCATAGTCATGCCTTAGTCCGTCTATTAATTTCAACCTGGGCATTCCATAGATCTGTAATCTAGTCTACATGGAAATGAAAAAAGGGACGAAAAAGGGAGTTCCGGACTAGGGTGTTCACAGTTCCCTTTTCCGTCCCTTTTTCTTCCCTTTTTCTCTCCCTTTTTTCTGCTGTTTCATCCTGTTTGAGCTTTTGCTCAGTTTTTTTTCCCTTTCAACCCTTTTCACACCTCTGAGTTGAAAAGGGAACTAATCCCAGCCAAAAACCTCGAGATCCAGGGAAAAGGGAGAGAAAAAGGGAAGAAAAAAGGGAACTGTGAACGACCCTAATGTACCTGCTCATATACATTATTTCGGACTCAGAAATTGTTGCGGTGACCCATCTTTCGGCACCTTTAAGTTTCCGTGACAGAACTGACTTCGAGTTAGTCAGTCGCAGCGCTGGTTTGTTGTTAGAGGCGGGCCGCTCTAATTGGATTAATGGCATCAGGCCGACGGAGCCGACGGTGGGCGCCGATCAGTCACTGCCACAGTCTGTCCGTCGCTCCACTTGTAAGTTGTGGCTCCTGCTTTCATGCGGCGACTGGACTTTTCCGCCAGCGGATCGAATGCGGAAACCTCGCCGCCAACACAGCCCTCCTCCGCAAGCTTTTCTCAGGGATCTAATTCTGGATCTGTGAGTGAATACTTACTCCTGGAGTCTTATATAAAAGGCATCAAGTAGGAATCTTGGCACTATTCCAACCCACTCAGACGTTCTCTCATTAAAGTAAAACAACACTCTGGTCGGCTCGATGTCTACAACTTTTGCTCCTCCTCCCGGACCCCCACCCAATAACTATTTGTATTCTCCAACCCATAATCCTCAGGCCTCTCTCTCAGTGACAACTCTCCACGGCGGAGAAGATGACTTCCGCCGCATGTCAGGCACTCCGAGTCCCACCCTGAGCGAATATAACGCGCTCAACGACGTCAAAGAAGAAAGGAGCATGAAACAAAAGCTTGGCGAGTTACCTTTGCTCGCTGATTGGCATGCTCTAATTCATACCAGTTCTATACGGCGCTGGGGCATTGCTTCTCGCAGTGCTCATCGTATTTTCGATCGAACACGAGAAGATTATCAACGCTCTCAAGCCGGCCACTGACTGGTTATACGAGTGAGAATTCGTTCAACATTTCCCTCCCCTCATACAAATATTTTACAGTCATAAGCTGGGTCCCCTGATCCCCATCGCCCTTCTGATCATCATATCTTTTCCACCCGTGAGCCGAGTGTCCTGCATTCTTGTTCTGCTATTCACACTTTTTGAAGTTATTCGGACACGAGCTCGTCGAGATGATCTGTGGCGTGACCTGGAGCCTCCCCGCCGCATTCGCCATCGTCGCAGCTGGGATCTTGCTCGGCGAAATTGCCAACTTTTTGTAAGCTGCTCTGTCCTTCCTGGCACATTGAACTCAGGCGTCCCAGCACCTTCAAATTTTGCTGCTCTGCGCGTAGCAAGAAGATGGAAAAGTCAAAGCTCTCATACGCTTTGTTGGCCCATGTTGTCCGTACCGGCGGATTTCTGGTCGTCCTCATGATCCGGTTCAGTGCAATCCCACCCCACTGTAAGCCTCCAGCCCCTACCTTCACCAGCACCTTTTTCGTTCCCATTCTGATGGGTATTCAGTCGCGACTGCTATTTTTTCCACGGTTGACATGTCCTTCCTGGTATTCTTCGCCGCGTGCGTCTTGTCACTTCCCAAGGCATTCGTCCCAGTATACGTCGGCTATGCGATGAAACCCTCCAATGATGGTATGTAATGCCCTCAGATGTGCCACGAATTCTGACCCGGCACACCCCAGACGACGCGACAAGCGGCAAAATCGAGAAGATCGTCATGATTGCGTCCATCGGTGTCACCGTTCTTTGTCTTACTTGGATTCGGCGCCAAATGGATGCGGCAAAGCCAGATGTTATCTACGCCCGCCGTAAAGCGCGTCAAGGAAAATAGTACGCGCGTTTCTGGGGATTCCTCCGCCTCGAATGTTTCATTAACCAGGGAATCTTATCTATTGTATTTATCCTTGTTCAAACTTCGGCAGTGGAACTTGATAAATTAGAGGCGCAATTACTATCCTCACTGGATACTATAGCCGACTGGGAAACCGGCCAAACTAGGAAACCGGCCACTTGCATTATATCAAGACTGGGGCTTGAGATTTGAGGGACTTTGAACTTCTGGGATGAAATACGACCTCGAACAATGGTCCGTACCCAATAGCAACACAAACTGATGCGGCGATCAAAAACTGCTGGGAGTTTGATCCGCTGCCGAGGGGTGGGAATAGCTTTTTCTTAACTCCGAGCAGTGCGCACGGCCGTTTCTCCACCAATTCTTGGCTGATTTGCAAGCTTTGGGTGTTGGGTTTATTTCAGGAATCAGACGGAGTTTAGTGTGAGAATCCAAATAATAAATTAGCGGTTGGCTGAGCTCTGCAAACGCTTGAGCAATACATAGGAAACTGAGCTACTTATATACTAAACTGTTCAATGTTACTAGAATGTTCCATAATAATCTCCTGTGTTCTCCTGTGTTCTACTTGACTCTGGCTGACTCTCGTTATGACTCGAACCTCGGCCATGATGCCGGGTTGCCTCTTCCAGCAATAACTCCAACACTCCCCTTCAAGCCGGCATCATCTCATGATCCGGTTCAAACTCCCCTTATTCCTCATGAGCATTCGAGCTCCTGCAAGTCGGACTTCAAGCCGGCCCATTCCGATTCATTCGGATCAGTTCTGTTCACGTTCGATTTCAATCGAAAGTCTTCTTCATCAATTCATGCCCGATTCATTCGGGAGTCTTCTTCATCTCTTCACGCCCAATTCCACATGGGAGTCTTCTTCATCAAAGCTGTTGTCCTAGTTCGAATGTGCCGTGATGCCGATTTATTCCGTAATTCAACTGGTGTCCTTACAAGGAACTGTCAGTCTTCGATGGCAACATCTGCTTGGTCGTCGTTGTCTGGGGTTGCCGATGATCTCGCGGGTCTGATTCCATCCGCTGGGTAACCGGTAGCTGCCGGGAAAGCGTTTGTGTTGGGTTTATTTCAGGAATCAGACGGAGTTTAGTGTGAGAATCCAAATAATAAATTAGCGGTTGGCTGAGCTCTGCAAACGCTTGAGCAATACATAGGAAACTGAGCTACTTATATACTAAACTGTTCAATGTTACTAGAATGTTCCATAATAATCTCCTGTGTTCTCCTGTGTTCTACTTGACTCTGGCTGACTCTCGTTATGACTCGAACCTCGGCCATGATGCCGGGTTGCCTCTTCCAGCAATAACTCCAACATTGGGTCTTATTCTTACCCCCTGGATACCACAATTCAGTCAATATGCCATTCACCACGTAACCATTCCCAGCTATTCCCTGCGCCTCTCGACAAGACTTCGGGTGGATGTCAAGTGGCACTATCCGGCCACCTCAATATTGTACGACCCATGGATGTTACAGACCTGGGGCTGGGCTTAGATGTTTCAGAACAATAAACCTTGGCTTTCATAGATTGCTTCACTCCGGATTCATTCTCTTCTGCGCTCGTCACGGCCTACTCGTGGAAACCTCCCTATTTCGGTTGTGTGCACATACAGATTTTTTGCAGGATATCCTGGTAGGCAGAAGGGGGGGATACCTCTTCAGGTATGTCTAAATACTTCCTGGGAATCCTTCTGCATCGTTTTTTCAGCCCCCCGTGCACTCTGTCCATTGGGAGACCGTCGTTTCGCCGAAACACCCTTCCCACGCACCCACCTTAGCCCAAGACTCAAATCCCCCTACCCCATATGTAGTTCAGATGTACTGTTCATTCATGTTGAATCATGCCATTATATCCCATGAATTATTTGGGTTACACAGAGGCCACAAGTCTGGGCTTTCACGAAGGATTTAAGCGGGTGACCGGTTACCCCGTTTTGTGCCGTTTTCGGCATCCCGCCGGAAAATATTCGTCGCACCATCAAAACATCACGGAAATTGGGCGAAGCGGTCTCTACTCATTACCAACATGTAGGCCTTTGTTTGATAGCACAAAAGATTATACTAACTAATCTCCACACCTTCGTTTGAGGCCGACAGTGCTAAGGTGGCCGGAAGCCCGGTCGGCGATAGTACGACGCTAGCGACGATTTAAAATTTCCTCTGCTTTTTGACAAACCTGGTGAGTTCGAGGAGAAAATGGAGCTTCTTTTGAAGGCAACCGACGCAAGAGATATGAACAGGTCGTTAGTATGCCCAGTCACATAAGCGAGTCAAACCTAAAAAACTTCAACCCGTCCCAGAGCGTAGTGTTAAGGCGCAACATATAGGAGTTGTGCCAGCTACGAGATTTACACAAGCTTCACGCACAATAGGGCCTTGATGTAGCGGTAACGCACGCCATGATAGAAGCGACCAATACGGTGAATTTAGATGCTCGAGTTGCGTTGAGAAATAGTCTCTTTCGGACTGGTAAGTGGAGTCGCGAAGAATCTACCGGCACCCTGGATAATGAAAGTGGTGTCGTATTCTGCCATAAATTCACGATTAATTTGTGCGCGTCGACGGTATTTCTTCCATATGTCGTTTGATAAATATTTGGAATAGATTCACCATGGTAAGGTTGAACCGGCCCATTGCGACCGTCAACTCGCTCGCCTGCCTCCAAATGCTCCCGCTCTCATAATCTCTTTCACAATTGGCTGGAATTGCCGCAGACGGCATCGAGTCGTCGATTGTATTCCTCAACAAGCGAGACTTCCGAGGCACATGTTCAACGGTTGATCCTTGCATTTCAAGTTGTGGTGTATGTACGACGCGAACTTTTTTTTGCCCTTTCTCGTTTCATCCGACTTCATCAGGATTATCAGCAAGGCCGCAGCTTCAAGTTGAAGTGCCTTGGACCTGTTGTAGCCCTCGTGGACGCTACAAGGGCCATCAAGTAAATACTACTTCGTAGTACCCAGCAGACTATGTATGCCTCAACCACTCATCAATTCAACCCAATTAGATCTGAAGCATATCCTCCTCTTCAGTGACATCCTCCTCGTCTTCGTTCGCAAGCGGCTGGTACATAACCTGACTACCATCCTCGGGGTCTCGATTCCCGAGGCGCTTGATGGTCCAAACCCACAAGGCATCACAGGTCCGGGAAAGAAATATAACGCCGAGCACCAATCGCATTAACCTCACAAGGCATCACTTCACGCCCAAAGCCAATCCAATTGTCCTAGAATGAGGACGAGGAGTAAGATCATAAGAAACCAGGCAGAAGCTAGGTAGGGAGAGTACATACATCCCAACTATCCCGTTCGTATTATCGTACCAAAACGCCAGGATGCAAAATGACGTCGCAGCGAGAAGCAGGATGAGCCCCCACCGACGCTGAGTTTCCTCTTCAGTTATTTGTTGGAGTGTCTTGCACAGCTGGTTCGGAATCAGCTCCTTTCCAAACGGTACGCATTCAACGCCGTCCCAGTATTGATCGTACTCGCTAAGTACTCCGTTTAACCGACGGTTTAAAGATAGATTGGCTGCTTACCATCCTTGCGGCCGAGTAGCGCAAAGATAGTTCGCTGGATGTATCGGGGCGGCAAGCGGGTTGGCTCCAACAAGACATCCCACATCTGCCCTGAATCGCCGATGCCAGCGCTGGACGAATTACATAATTCAGAGATATATCTATGGGCAGTTGCGTGCGCATCTGCAGTCCCATAACACAGGTCCCGTTAGGCTCCGTCGCATGCCAATCCTCGAAGGCATTGGCCGCACATTTCTTCAACGCCGGGGCAAAATCAAGAGATATCGACACCATTGCCTGGTCGGTCCCGCCGTTCAGTAGGTCTTCCGATGATAATGAACTTTTGTGAACTGTAATGAGGTACCGCCAGGAAGCGATGTACCCAGATGGAGAGTCCTAGGTCGAAGCTTTTCCTGGAAGCGATGCGATTCAGGATCACACGATAGAATATAAGTACGAGCATGCTCACCATGCGGTCTCTGGAATATTCTACTGTCGTAGTGGTTTCGTCCTTCACAAGAACCAGAATGCTGCCAGAATTGGCCACGGCGGCGTGATTGCGGTGGGGGCTTATGATTGTCCAAGTGAGCCCTCCGTCGGTGGTGAAGAACGTTTCCTCAAATGTGACTCCGTTAGCCCGTCTCGTGCCGCTGGCAATGTCAACGACTGGGGATGGAAATCGAAAGTCCTAGCGAACATCTTTGCGAGCCGGTGTCTCCACATGTAATCCTCCTTCCTTTGTAATCAGTCACCGGAGGGCGAAGACGTCCCCAGGATCGACCATCGTCGAATGTGATGTGTGTCGCGACGTTGGGAACTCGCCGTCGTGGTCCGGGGTTCGTAACCACATGTGCCAACCCGATTCCTGGTATGCCTGGCATCCGCCGGTATTGTATCGCGCCCATATTATCATAGTAGGCATCCATGCTGGGCGTCAAGTTGGCGTCAAGTGCGTTCCGTTCACGTTGCTGACCAAAAGACTCCGAGCATTGCGATCTTTTTGCGATACCTGGACCGTCAACGCGTCGATAGTTGAGAGTCCCAGTCTATAGCCCTGCTCATAAAGGATGAGAGCTTCACTGGACTGAGACTCGGCCTGGGTCCAAGTTGCGAGATCTGTAGATGTGTACAAGGAAATACGCGGCTTTTCGTGCGGATGAGCAGGGGGAGAAGGCACTGAGACTACCGCGTACTTGCCAATAATGGCGAAATTCACGACGTCCTGCCTCAGCACATCGACAATGTCGCTACGAAAAAAAATCTGTGCTTGACAGTAGTCGGTTTGGAGGAGTGTGATCAGCGTTAGAGACGCCACCGACACAAAACAGCAGGTCGCGATCTCCGTCGTACTTGAATGTGCTGCTGCCGTGGGCAAAGACACAGGCGGTGTTGGAAGTTTACAGTCACACAGGACTCGCTGCGAACACAGAGAAACAAGGATGTTATTCAGGGAAAACTATCAGTTGTATATAAGGTAAAGTAAGGCTGTAACACAGGATACGAAAGGTGTACAAGGCTGTAGACAAGGCTGTAAGTAAACAGCTCCGTAGCTGTAGTAACAATCCAAATATGGATAGGACGCGTGACAGGCCTATTTCAACAGGCGGAAGCCTGAGCAAGTGGAATCTGAGTAGCCGGCGAGCGGAAGGCATCTTTCGTAATGTACACCTATAGGGAAAATGTTCGCGACGGAAGTAAATTGCGATGATTATTTGCGCACCACATCACGGCATATATTATTTCTGCAGTCGCTCGCCCGGTACAGAACATATCCAGACTTCTGGGGATCAGAATGGAAAGAGAGCGGCCAGATCGCCAAACCAGGATCGCCAGGTACATCTAAGTTTTCCCTGATCTTGCCGCTATCTTCCGATCGATAATGGGTTTGTGTCGTCGTAAGAGCGAAGGTCTACATGAAATTGAGAGATAAAGGGGATTCTTTGATAGTAGGCATCACGACGTACCAAGCTCGGACTGAAAGGATGCTGGATGATGGTACGACCGCTTCGGGATCGAATACCTTTCGCAAGTTCCCAGGACGATCTTCCGTCGGGTGAGAAGAATAGATCGCGAGCAAGGTCAAGGTATATCGCCGACTGAGGAATGGCCTCAATGCCTCGAAAGAGAGCGGTGTAAGAGAATCGTGCGTAACGCACAAAGGACTCTGGGAAGAGGAAGAGCTCTCCCACCCACTGCAATGGAGTTACAACCTGCGTGGGACCGTCGACAGAAATCCAACCAGCTTTCGTGAAATGGAGAAGGGACCAGACTGTGCACGCCCAAAGAAGACGCATCCTAAGGTGAAATTTGAGGGGATCAGAGTCTCAGGTCTGAGGGATATCGATCTTGTACCACACAATTATTGATCCCCGCGTCGGGTACTTAGTTTGACATCCAACGGCGAGGGCGGTAACTATGTGCACGGACTTGACCATTGCAGGACACTGCCGCCAGATTTGGTGTAATAGACACTGGGGGGGGGGGAGGGCAGTCAGGTTCGGCCTGGCAACTTCGGCCAGAAATGTGTCCACTTGAAAACACTGGGGAACATCCAAAGGAAGCCTAAAGAACATGGCTTGTGCTTCGTTAGTTGATCCAAAAAGATTTCACTTTTTGACCACCGAAAAGCGAAACAAACCCTAATGATGCCATCATATTCCCATATCGGGTAAGGTTAGAATGATGAGTGATGCTTACATAAGCTCACACTTAATTCTGTAGCCCGTCTGTACATACGAGGGACACCTCCATGGACAAGGGAATCACATTTGAATCATTGCTAGATTCCAAGGTAATGGCCCTATGGGCGCGCCTGGATACCCCAGGTTGAGTATACACTAAGTGGACAAAGTGATTGACCGATGGGTTTTCGACCATTTCTGGACAACGAGACCATATTTTTGAAACAAACCAAGATGCCAGAGGGTGGAGAAAAGCGAGGCCGACATTCCCGCACAATTGATAGCATCAAAATATATTGATGCGCCATCACAATTGCCCATATAAAGAAATCGCGTTTTTTCAACTTGCTCCGTGATTTTTTTGAGGGGAGGTCGAATCACTTATATGATCCTCCTCGATCTTGTGATTCATCTCCCCAGTTGATCCATTCAAAAATATACAGGGGATCGGGCGCTATGTCACCCGCAATGTGGCCATTTTGGCCTGATTTTGGCATTTTTGGGCCATTTTGGCTGTTTTTGGCCACTTTGCGGGCCCTATAGCGCCTTTTTGCCTGTATATTTTTTCATGATTGAACTTGTTGGAGGCAATAGGAGACCTGAGACTGCAATCTGGGTGATTTAGATTTGCCCAAAAAAAATCACCGCTCAAGTTGAAATTTTGGATTTTCTCGATTTCAGCCACTGTGATGGCGCATCAACATGTAGTGATGGTATCAATAGGGCAAAAATGTCGGGCCTGCTTCCCCCAAAGGCCTAGCATTTTATTTGAGGTCAAGGTATGTACTGGTCACTGAGAAAATCCCGAAAACCCGTCGGTCAATCATTTTGTCCACTTAGTGTATCAAGGAGATCATCAAACAAACAATTAGACAGGCAAAGAGTGACTGGTATAGATTGACATCACCCCCAACATCCACTCAATTAGACAAGCTCCAATACAACCACTCTTGCAATTTGCTTTGCGTGTCTACGTAAAATAAATATTACCCTTCCCTCTCCTTCCTCTATAAATAATGAATCCGGTCCAAGAAACTCTTGAGATCCTGTCGTGTAGCATATCGATCCCTTGCAATTGGAGTCTTGGTCAGCTATATGCGAGACCAGATGAAAATCCGACATGTCGTCACCGGGGCTGAATGATACAAATGTCGGGGAAGCATAGGGGTGCCGATACAATCCGATATTTGTCCCAGCGGTTATCCCAAGAAAAACAGGGATACAGTTGATCAAAGAGCGCTTAGCCAGTCTAAACTGTGGCCGCAGGTCGTCCATCATGAATAGACAGCGGATGCAATGTCCGCCGCAAATCGAGATTGATTTTCCTCCGGTGATGGGGTTGGTAAGAATTTGACTCAACGGAGGTCGAGTAAGAATTTCATATGACTGGTAAATGTGCTGCCAGCACAGACGCACCCAGCGAGACAGCGGGTGCACAGACTCGCCGACGCACATCGAAAGTCTGTAAAAGATCTGCCTTTGCTTCACTCTGGCCTGTCAGTGGGAGAAATCAAGCAAATGTATAAACAGCTCGAAAAGTATTGTTCAACATATTTGCAACATATGATGGCTACATATACATCCCAACGATTTAGCCAAGCAGAGGGCATCAGAGACCTCTCGTCAGGGGGATGTGCATGATTGTCCCATGTCCGGAGCGCGATCTGACAACATGAAGGTTCGTGTCCGATGAAGTTCGGATTCACCCACCCGGCCATGTGAGGCTTTTTTGTAGCTCACAGAAGGGGAATCGTCATACGCTTGCCCTGGCGGGAGATATGCCGAATAATGTGGTTGCCTACTGGTAACGACCCTGCTCGAAGGATATAATATCTTGAGGAAGGTTATCAAAGCAAAGGCCTCTTAGCTATGAGCTTGTATAGTCAATAGTGCGAGTTTGTAAGGAGTCGCGCAGTGCCTCTTCTCGGAGCAGATCTACGAGATAAGGCTCGTGCGAAGGCAAGAGCAGAGAGTGCAGTTATATATGTGTATCGCCTGGTGCCTGCAGGCCTCTTCTTGGAGGGATTCCTCGACAAAGAAAGGCTAATGGGCACTGGGGCGACGTGGTGTGATGGTAAGAGTGATGATTATCAGGTGATCCGAGAATACATGTGACTTGTAGCTAAAGAGTAACTAAAATATGAAAACCATCCGTTACAGAGCCCCCCACTCTTCAGCTGCAAGAAGAGTATGTGTGCAAAGGGAGGGATTGGCGGGAAAAGAAAAGAAAAGTGACGAACATAGAAAGAAAAAATTTGAACTGCTTTCCGTCCTCCAGATATATCCATCTTTGACTCAGGAGTCCCTCTCCGTATCCATTCCATCATTAGCACTTGAGCTCGTCTCCATCTCGGCCCCATTACCACTCCGAGTACTCTTCCTCTCCATTCCATAGCCTCTCCGACTCCACTCCATGTTGTAAGGATGACAGAGTCGCTGCGCTCCCTATAGTATCCCCTATTGCCCCCCACGGAAGTAGTCGCTAGATGCGACCGAGCGAGAGGGAGTACTTTCGGAATACCCACAGAAAACTAGCCCCCCAGACTAGGACTATAAGCCCCGGAGTGGAGCACGCAGGGCGCAACTCGGGACGGTGCGGTGGGAAAGAGATAAGTCGCGATTTCCCGCATAGGTCCACGGCGCAGAGTCGCACCGAGCACTAGAACGTGTCAGACGTGCAGGCAGAAATCCCTTGCTCGCCGGATGTTCCTAGGGATTGAATAAGCCGGTTCCCCGGTGACTTCCCACCTCCAGGCGTCACTCGGATAAGCCGGGGTGACAAGACTGGAGGTGTGCAAGCAGGATGCACTGGTACTCGGTAATGCGAGGACTCGCAGCACGAGGCAGCATGGGAGTTGAAGCAGTGGACACCAGACGAGAACGGACCAAGGCCGAAGGTGTATTGAAATAAAATGTTAATAAACCCGCTACGCAATAGATTTGGAAAGGACTCGCCTCACGGGGGCCATCGCGCACGATGAGGCCCCCGTTGAGGCTTCGCGTTTGTAAGCGTCGCCATGATCCATCGGGGAAAGGTTCCGGTGCGAGGAAGATTTGAATGCGCATCGATAGGGTCTCGGATCGGCATTGGAATTGACCGCGATGGTCGTGAGCGTAACAGCACGTTTTGCATGCAGAATGCGAGCCAGTGTCGTGCTGCCGCCCGCTAGAAATTCCTAGAGATCGGATACCCGGGTCTCTGGTGATTTCCCTCTCCAATCGCCACTTGGATACCCAGGGTGATGGGGTTGGAGGAGTGCGAGCGGCGCGTATGACCCAAGACGCGCGCGCAAGAACACAAGAAACTCGCGGAAGATTGCTCGCAAACGGCCCTTGGTCAGACGGCGGCTCGAGTTTGCGCTTGCGCAGGAGACAGCGGTTGGAGAGCTGCACCCGAAGCTCAGGTGTCCCGAGCGAACGAAGCGTAGCAACCTTCCCCGCTCGCTGGAGGTTCCTGGAGCCTGGATACCCAGGTCTCTGGTAACTTCCCACCTCCATTCGTCGCTTGGATACCCAGGACGACGAGGTTGGAGGTGTGCGAGTGGAACTCAGGGCCGCGTGGCGCACCATGCGTGGATGGTGTTGCAGCCTGCTTGCGGGCAGCACTGCCGGATGCGGGCGGACGAATTGAAGGCGCGCGAGGAGACGAGGGGTTTGCGCCCCTGCGCATACGCGAGGAGACACGGGGTTTGCACCCCTGCACATACGCGAGGAGACGCGGGGTTTGCGCCCCTGCGCATAGACGTCGCGCGCACGAGCATTCCGAAGCGGACTCTCCAGAGTGCTTACGAGGGCGAGGAAGGAAGGGGAGCGCGGGTGAAATTCGACCTGAGAAGCAAAGCCAGCGCCGAGCTGGCGAAATAATAAAGGTACGCAGGACGTACGAAGATTGTAGCGCGCTCCACCAAACCATATTCTTCCTTCCCAGCCCGTATTCCTTCAAATCTCCGAGTGTGACGAAGCTTGAATACACCTCTTGAGGGCGTGTGATGGCAGAACTACAGCGGAAGAGGAGTGCCGGGAGAGAGCAAAAGCTTGAGAAAAGGGTGAGCGATGCGCGAGGAAGGAGCAAGAAGTGCAGGTGAGTGGCCGAAAATAGCCAAGAGCATTTGTTTGGCTTTTGATCCCGGCCGTGCCAAACATCTTCTTCTTCGGCTCTTCTTCTGGTTTGCTCTCGTCGCGTCTGTCGCGCTACAACCCCGCCCGGCGATGCTCAGCTCCGCGCATCAAGTTCTCCGCCCTCCGCGCTGAATACAGAGTGCACAACCGCTCTGGATTCGGCGCAGTATTGTGCATGCAGCATGCGGCAAGTCCAAAAGCGGCCGACTCTTGAGTCCGGGAATGCGATTCTGTTGTGTCGCCATCCGGCGCAGCTAGCTGTGGGACGCTCAGAACGTGTTCAGCCTGAAGACGAAAGGTTCCAGAATGGTGAAGAGGTGCGACGTTTTGAGGTAGAAGCTGAAAATTTGACAGTAACAATTGGAAAATAAGCGAGGAAATTCCGTAACTGGTATATGGTGTCTCGAGGCGCTCCGAATCGAGTGCCTCCGAGGTCGAGTTTTCGTAGCCGTAGTGGAACCAGGCGAAGTTCCAGGAGGTAAGTCCGAAAGTCCTCGCAAATTGATTTGGAGTCTGAATCAAATTCAGATGCGTCTACGCGCGCCCGCGCCTGCAAGATCAAATGCAGACCAGGGTACCGATTCCCTCTCGCTCCCATTCCATGTGTGGCGCGACGTCGCCAACCAGGGAATGTCCAAGGTGCGAAATGTGGAATGTCCGTATGATCGCGTTGACAAACACGAAATCCATGGCCAGGAGGATTTCAGATCGGAAGATCAGAAGAGGAGGAGGAAGAGCGGCTGTAGGAGCGGCACGCGGAGAGTTTTGACTGCAGGTGAGTGAATTTGAGCGCTTGGTGTCTGCGCGTTGCTGATCCTGCACGAGTAGGCTTTCATCTCGCCCCCCAAGCTCGACCGCGCCGTCTGCGACGAAAGCAGGAGCGGGCCTGAGCACCAACGTGTCGCACGCTGCTACGGAATCATCCTCAGAAGAGTCGGTCGTGGGCTTGGTATGGTCTGAGGTGCGCGTTTCCAAATCCGGTCTACCGAGCTCTTGGTGGGACTCCTCTAGCCCCCCAAACTCGTTGCGAGCGGGGGCATGAGTGGCTTGCGTGAACCCACCGGGCTCCAGCGCAAAACTGTCGCATGTTGCTACGGAATGGTCCGGAGGAGGAGAATCAGTGGTGGACACGGGTATCTGTAAGGTGCGTGCCTCTTGATCAAGGAGTTCTGTTGCCGATGACATCTCCTTCAGTTCCCCAAGCTTGACAGCGATCTCGTTCCCGAGCGCTGGAGCGAGGTGCTTCAACACCCCTTGCGAAGGCACCACATCGGCAACTTGGATCGAAAAGTCCCGTAGCCGCAACTTGAAGCGGATGCCCGGGACTGGCGCTGCTGTGTTTGTGTGGTGTGCCTCTCGAGCTTTCGAAGGCGCGCTGCGCGTACCTGGCGTGGTTGTGACCTCAACCAAGCACCGTGCGGTGAGTAATGAGCTGTCCTGCGGAAGGGCCGTTGACTCAGCTTGTATTTGTAGATTCTCATCCAGCCCGCCGCGCTCGGCAGCAGTCGCGGGAGCGACTATGGCTCCAGGAGCGGAGGACTGGACATGTGGAGCGAGACATCCACGCCCCGCATTAGCGGCGCTTTCCACTGTGCGTGTGTCCTTGACAACATGGAAGGGCATGTTTTCCTGATCCACCACAGCAGCTCTGTCGTCTCGGAGCCCCCCAAGCTCGACCTTATCCTTGTCGGCGACGAGAACGGCAACGGGGAATGCAGATGACAAGAGAAGTACGAGATCCTTTTGGTGTGAATCCGCTTTGCCGGTGAGTCGCCTCGCGTCGCTCGCATTGACGAAGGACTTAGCTGATGCACAGAGTCCTCCTTCTATCTCCGCCATTTTGACTGCATGCGTGCTGCTGGATACCGAGGAAAGCGCCGTGGGAGCGACGGAGTGCAGGAGTCCTGAACTTGCGCCGTCCGCGCACTGTCGTTGCTCTGGATGGCCCTCCTTTGTGTCGAGAGCAGCCCCCATTCCCTTGACCGAGGGACGATAATCGCGGCGCGCGACGCAGGTGGGAGAGGGTAGTGCTGCCTCAGCGATGGACGGAGGGAGAGCGGAGGAAGAAGAGGTAGAGCGGCTTGGATGGGAATGAAGATCCGCGGTAAGCGTCATTCGCCCCCCTGCCTCGTGCGTCCTAAACACCAGCACCGGAACAAGGATAGTGCTCTTCGCACATGCTAGAGCCCGTGCGGGAGCCACGTCGACCTTGTGTGTGCAGCGTTTCGAGAGGAACGGGTCGCCGAACGAGTCGACGAATCCTCTGGGCAGTTTGCTGCAGAGCGAACAATCAAGCTTCATGATAGCTTCCGGGATCCTTGAGGGCCAAGTGCGCCGCCTTGGGTCGAATGGGTCGCCAATGCAGAGGCCGCGAACCTCGCGCATTGCTGTTTCAAGACGATCGACGAGGGTAACCCACGCGAGGACGATTTGGTTCTGTGTAGCCGGAACGTGGAAGCCAGTAGTAGTAGTGAGAATGTGGAGTTCCGACATACCAATGAATGGAGCCTCGCGAAGGCTGTGGTATTCAGCAGCCAGGTGGAGTAGATGATCCATTGCAGGGACGACGTCCGACAGCGGTTCGGCGAGCTCGCAGTGCAGTGTGAACCCGCCACCCACCAGGATGATGTGTGAAGGTTCCAGAAAGTGTTTGGTAAGCGCTATACATGTCTGGTGAAGCGATTGCATGCGCGATAAGGGTTTCGGTGAAATAGTGTATTTGGACCACAACTCAGCAAGATAGCGGTCCGACATGGTGAAATCCAATTGAAGGATGTCCGGCCAGGAGGTAACAATGTTTCCCAGTGAGTCCACTTTGTGAGGCTTCTTTGTAGCTCACAGAAGGGGAATCGTCATACACTTGCCCTGGCGGGAGATATGCCGAATAATGTGGTTGCCTGCTGGTAACGACCCTGCTCGAAGGATATAATATCTTGAAGAAGGTTATTAAAGCGAAGGCCTCTTAGCTATGAGCTTGTATAGTCAATAGTGCGAGTTTGTAAGGAGTCGCGCAGTGCCTCTTCTCGGAGCAGATCTACGAGATAAGGCTCGTGCGAAGGCAAGAGCAGAGAGTGCAGTTATATATGTGTATCGCCTGGTGCCTGCAGGCCTCTTCTTGGAGGGATTCCTCGACAAGGAAAGGCTAATGGGCACTGGGGCGACGTGGTGTGATGGTAAGAGTGATGATTATCAGGTGATCCGAGGATACATGTGACTTGTAGCTAAAGAGTAACTAAAATATGAAAACCATCTGTTACAGGCCAGGGAAGGAGTTTTCCACGCCCTCTTGTCTACGAGAAAGTATGAGGAGGTACGAGGGGGATGGTGCTAGTAGCACATCATGAAGCCGCCACGTTCGAACAGGAGTAGGCCAAATAGATGTTGTCGCGGCGAGCACGCAAGTGCTGCTGTGTAAATTAGTGAGAAAGTGAAAAGAGTGATGAAAGCTCAACATTTCAGCCTGTGAGGTGTCGGACATGCAGTTGAAAAGATGGATTGAATTCAGGCCAGTTGAACATTCAGATGGTCAATTGTAGACACTGAGCCGTGTGTTGATCTGCGTATTCACGCATTTCGAATATTGAGTGGGTCGCAGTGCGTTGAAATGACATGAAACAGAAAACAGTGACAGTAGATCCCTGGGCCGAATGAGAGCACTAGTCCTGAAGCAGGAGACACCTAACGTCACAGCAAGAGAAAACACAGGCAATGTATCAGGTTGAAGACTTGAACCATAATGAAATTCGGGGGGAAGAACGGGAATGAACGGAATCAAAAATGCAGATTGGCGTGTTATAAGCTGAAAGGGCTGGCTGTGCAAAGGTATATGCAGCACACAGGGGCCGCTTCGTAAGCGTCCTGCGGAGGGTGTTGCATGTCTACGACCGGAGCAGAAAAGCTGTTAAGAAGCCTCGAGGTATGTTCCAGTTTCTGAACTGGGATAAGACTTCGGGCACGGGGCTCATTTCTTTACCACAACCGCCCGAATCCCCAGTTGATTGAATAAGAAAAACGGGCACCACGTGAACCTTGGTAATGCATGGGGATATTTACTGTGGTGATTCAGAATTTCAGGCGTAGTTGATTTTACACGGCCGGTGATCATTTGAAGTTGAAAACACATGATTGGAAAGGGACAAGTAAGTAGACAGGGATGAGGCAAGACATGCAAATGAAAGCGGAGGATTTCTGTACGAGCGGGGGTACACCGTGAGACACGGAAGACCAGCGAACGCAATGCGGGGCTGCGGGGTTTCAACGGGACGTGACATTGACGGATTGGGATGTGTGCGGGCCCCAGGCTCCTGCCGAGCCCTGCGCCATAGTCTGCGTAGTTATTGTAAAACAGGATGGATGAATGGGGTACCCCACCACATGTGAAGCGCGACAGAGAAGGGAGGAGGATGGAGATGTGGCTAGATGGGGATGAAACCACAACAGTCGCATACAAACGAGAAGCATCTCGTTAAAGAACGGTTAATACAGCGAGCCCACACGGATTCACAAGCAGAAAGTGAATCTTGTTTAAGATCACGAACCGCTGGCAGCTAAAGTTCCCTGTGCGATAGTTTCATTTTAACAATGCAGAAAGAACATTTTGGAGGCAAGAAAAACCGGATAGCTCACTTGTGCCACAATACGAATCATTCCTCTCGTCAAAACCGACACCGGCGACATATACCATGAAAACACAGTGAACTTGAAGGTGTACATGTACCGTCGAAACAGTCATTCATTTGGGGCCAGCGCATCGCGGAAAAGCAGGGATTAAAACAAATGATCGGCGCCCCCGGCAAAAAAATCTGAATGGAGAGATGCGCATGGCACCGGAATAAAAAACATTGACATAAGGGGAAGGTCAGGGATCCCGGGCCTGAGGCAAACGGGATACAGGCAACTCATCCCAACTAAGCTATGCCGGACTCTTATTTAATTTATTATCCCCACAGAACAACCTCCGCAAAATCACATATCCCCGCAAACTACTGGCTCTGAACACCATAAATTGGCCAATAAAATCATAGTGCGCAGCGCAACCCCGCTCCCCTTTGTCCGTACATAATCCTCATCAAAATCATGAACAATGTGATACTAGGCAAGTCATATCCACCCCGCGAAGGACTGAAATAGGCCATAACCACCTGATATACTGCCAGGGGGCCGGGCAAAATATGCCAGTGCTTTGCCCACGGGCACTGTACACAAAAGTGAGAGAAGAAAAGAGTGTAGGTGTGGCTGTGCCAGCATGTGACCTTCGGCCTCGACGCATGAAGCCTTAACAGGGCCAAACAATCACTATTGCGCCTTGGCGGAACACATTGGAATCCCAGAGAGAAAAATATCACATATTAAATGGCGGACTTTACCGTCTTTACTATGTGAAGCGCTCACAGCATGTCCCAAAATGTAACTTCAACTCCTCCAAGTCCCTCCGTCTGTGTAACTGTTGGTTTCCATTCCCGGGCTAACGGGAGGCATTTCCGCATCCCATGCTTGCCACTCAGGACTACGATCTGAAACATTATACACAGGGCCCGGAATAAACGGTGTCACATCCATGCTTGGCGGAGAAAAAAAGTGTATCCGTCTACTGGGGGTTTCGGGCCATGGCCAGCGTCTCAGTCACTCGCGTCTCTCGTAGGGGAGTGAATTGGATGCCTATTGCTATCAAGGATAGGCAATGCATTGAATCTGGGATATCCGCACGGCCCTGCCAAGGTAAATTTCGTTCCATGGGATGTAGTTCTGGTCTCTTATAAACAGACGTTACAACAGTATTCGCTCGTACCTCGCGTGTTGCAGTTCCGGAAATCCGAAAAAGCATGGGCTCGAAAAATCAAGAGAGGAGTCGCGAGAATGGGTGGGAAGGCCGAGGTCGAAACTGTCCCAAATTGTGGGATCCCAAGGGAATTCCGCTCGAAGATTGGGCTCAGGTATGAGATCCGAGAACCCCTCGTAGGCTGAAGGTCCGTGATCGCTTCTGGGGAGGTTCATCATCCTCGTCGTCGATAGGTATGTCACAGAAGCTATCATAAATACTGCTGACGGTGTTATTTGGTTCAGTGTCCTTCAACTTCTCGCGCTGCAGGGCGAGGAAGTTCACAGGTGCCATATCCTGTGTGAACTCACAGGTGTCATATCCTGTGTGAGCTGCTGAACAAAATGCATGTTCAGGGTTGCAAGCGGGTGTGTGTCGTATTTGCTCATCTGGATCGCTTCCTCGAGGTCATTGAGTCTTCTCTGGGATAATTGTATTGTGGGTGTACATCTTGAATCCGACCTCTCTTTGACAAATGTGATCAGTGCTCTGCATCATTTGAATTCCGGCGGCTAGTTTAGTTCCCTGTTCCTCCAGGTTATCGAGGCTGGGGAAACTGGCAATAACACGGATGAGGGCCTGCTTCACTGATTAATTTGGAAGTGCTGCTACCATCAAAGCAAGAATGCTGAAGGGAGGAGTTGCATACAAGTTGCGCGAGGTCGCGATCACCATGACTGGATTGCCGAGGCTGCTCCGATAAGATCCAACGTCGCAACTTGCCCGTTTTGGGGGGAACTGGGTGAGGAAAACCAAGCTGAGTTTATTGTAAATATCAGAACATAAGCATAAAAGCGGAAATGATAGCAGTACTACATGAGGAACAGAGCAAATGAATTAGTCGGTCCAATTTACACTAATAATCATGAAGTCTGTTGTTTCTTTAGGGCCGCCGCTTCCTGGAAAGTGAAGCTTGCGGTGTATCTGGTTCCAGACGGGCCCTCTTACGCTGACCATAGGAAGAAAGAACGTGAGAATGCCCGTTTTGTTTTCCCGTGGTTGCGACGAGCGCCTCGAGAACATCCGAAACGGGGATGTCTGTCGTGAGCTTGTTGAACAAGCTGGTGGAAGTCTCGCGACCGGCGTGGTGGGTTTGAATGAAAGTTTGTTGAGATTATTGTCAGCGGGAAATGACGCGATGACTCTGAGAAGTTCGAATGGGCCATCCGGGCGGGTGTTATCGAGCAGCTTTTCAACCGTTCCGGATCCACATCACCGCCCTCGGGGTTTTAAATCAGTAGATTAATCACATTGGAGCGGCAGTACACACCTTGTCGCGCAGTAGATTACTGGGATCAAATCGGGACAGTGTAGCAGTAAGCTCTGGGTCTTTAAGGATGGTTTCCGCGGCGGCCGCATGGAGAATGATGCGGAGGAGTGGCCGTCTTCTAGCTTCAAGTGAAAGAAGAGGTCGGAGTCTGTGGCAGGTGTGAGGCGAAACGCGGCTTCCGCTGGGTCGTCGAGCCACGATCCTACTCCGGCGAGGGTGCCGGGGCTGACCGCTAACGCCCTGGGAAGTGAGGATTCGCCGCCATCGCAGCGGACAGCCCATCCCTCCTTCCCATGTCAATCGAGCAATTCCGCGATTTGTTCCACCCAGTTCAAAACAGGAAGTTGGTCGGGAAAGGAAAACACCTTCGACAACGTGGCGCCATGGTCGAAGGCACGGATAAGGTAGAAGGCCATGAACGAGGTGAGGAATCTAGAGGTGAAATTCTCTCGATGATGCCGGAGGATCGCCAAGCAGTTGTGCGAAGAATCGGTCTCGGATTCGGGGGTTGGCCGAGCCAGCGCGCGGCTCGGATGAGGAACATGGGCCCGTCCATGGCTCAAATTGCCGTCGATAAAACGACCGAATGCGGCCGATACCAAGGGAGTCAAGTCCTCCGAAAACGGCGAGGGATGCCTCGCTGCGGCAAGGTAGTGAAATAGAACTCGCTGGATCGTCGACATGAGCTGGGGGGCTGAACGACGAATGATATTCCTTCGCTGCGAGAGACACACACTGACAATTGGTAAAGAAATTGGAGTTCAACTCGAGCAACTTGACATCGATAGGATGGCGGAACGGTTCATCGTCGTCGTAGTCTGTGGGGCGGTAGGTAGTCGTCGTTTCCATATAATCGTTCAGCAGTTCGTGCGAAGTTCTAAATCCGTCCAGTAGTAACGCTTTGAGGAGGGCATCTGTAGAACGATGCCTGCAAAAGGTGTCAATTTTTTTGCACCGCGAAGAATTCGAGAGGACAGCACCTGCCACGACACCATGTCCAAACGCGTCACAGAAACATTTGTCCTGCTGGCGATTTCACGTAAGCGGGCGTCAGGAATCCTGATATGTAGCGGCGGTGGTCGTCCTCGTTGTCAAAACCGCCCGTGTCCGAGGACCAGCGCAAGGAACTCGCAAACGGCGCCGATTCAAACCCGTCTTTGGGGATATCGGTGCCTGAAACGACGAAAGATGTTTCATCTGGACGCGATTTGGTGATCCAGGTCTGGATTATTTGTCGAAGCAATGGATACCCTTTGCCGTCCTGCTGAAATGCGCTAGTGTGTGCACGCGATGCTATTTGAGCCTCGTCGATGACGTAGAATAGGCGGAACTGCGTGCCGTGGATTCTTCGGAGCTTCGAAAACATGACAGCTATGAGATCCTGAGCGTGGTCTGGCTCGAGTTTTCCCGCCAGTATCTTCAAGTCTGTGAAAAGGTCATAGCTTAAGTCACCAGGAAGCTGCGGCATGAGCTGAAACAGAAGCCATCGTCGTTTATGTTCCTCGGTGATCCCCTCGGCTTGGAGGATCTCGGAATACATGTTGAACATGAGTAGGCGGCCCAGCAAAACCAGGCTAAACCTCGTGTCGCCGATTTCGATATTTCTTGACAGTGCTGTTGCAAAAATGGCAGAGTCTGTTGAAGGGAGATACCGGGTAAAATCCTTCGAGTGATCCAGGGTTTTGTACAGGTCCAGCCCGAGGTTGTCTGCTCCCAGGTTATTGCCGTCTTGGACCATGGTGGGATAAAATCCCCAATGTTGACAGAAGCCCTCGAAGGATATCCGCGTTTTTCCGGATCCGGATGTGTTCACAAGGAATCTGCGGAAGAATAAGTGGTGAGAAAAACATACGGGGCAGATTACTCGCGTAGTTGCCCCTCTTTGAAAATCCCCTTCACGCGGGTTTTGAGTGTAGCATCCTTCTGAAATCTTCCGAGACGATGGAGAGGGATAGCGGGCTGCGTTTCCGTTGCAGGAACTTTCAGAGCTTCTATGTGCTCGAGTCTATCTTCAGATCCGGATCAGGCGTCCAACGATCGTAAGCATCGCCGCCATTCATAAACTTGGCGAAAGCAGGTCGAATTTCATCCAGGAATTTGTGGAGCCGATTTTCGCCCTCAGTTCGTCGTAGGGAAGCTATTTAATTTCGTGAACAGAACTTCGTGTTATGCAAAGGCGAGACTCACGATGTTTTTGAATGAGACCGTAGTCTTTATTAACGCGGGCATTGTTCAACAAAGAATTCAGATCCGGTCGGCGGCTAATCAATCATGCCATGCAGTTCTTCTCGTCGCTATGATAGCGGATCCAGAGGGTTAAGTTTGTCGTCCAGACCACCACTGACGATCCTGGCCAGAGTGGCAGCTGCGTCTTCAGCGACAGCCTGGTCTGTCCATAAATTCTGGCTGAAGGGCGGCGCAGAACATGGCACAAAAGAGGAGAGAGCAGAATTGCTATTGTGTGCGCATTGGGAAAGCCGCAAGCTTCGGCGCTACAATGAACGATCATATATATCATTGATCCCATCCGATCATCCACAGCCTCAATGCGCCAGCCGGCAGGGAGTCGAATTCGAACTCTTGAGCTACTAGCAGGACAAGGCGAAAAGAGATGGTTTCTCTCCATCGAAGGGATGGTGGAATATTTGCATTCCTCTCCTCTGTCCGATGCCCGTCACCTCAGTAATTTTATCTTTTCCCCAACTGTTCCCCGTTTCGGAGTCTTTCCTCGTCTCTCTTCAGGTTGGGATTCTTTGAGTTGTTCGCCCGGGCCCTCTCGCGTCCCAAACAGCAGGTCGTTTTTTTTTTTCAAGTGGCTGGGTTTCTGCCTGACGGAAATGTCACTTTAATAAATTATTCTGGCATTGTTCGATCCTCTCGTCTGCTTCGGCTTCTGACTTGCTGGGATTGCCCACCGTCCCCGTATTTACGGGTTTGACGGGTGCTGTCAGCGGCATGCCGTCCCGTCCCGTCGAGCCCTTGAGCAAAGCAATTTGCGGGACGGGTACGGGACGACAAAATTGCCGTCCGTTCCGTCACTTCACAGCCGGCTCCGGTGGTAATTGCGCCTCGAACAGAAATGAGTCGACACTACATTCACTCCTTGCGGTCATTAGAGCATGCAGATTAAGATACGCACCAAAAATTGCCCCCAGAACGGACGATCCATTTTGAAATCATTCATTTCACAGTTCAACACATCACGTGAAGGAGTGCGATGGTTCTTAAATCTGCTGTGGCTGGCAAAAATAATGTGAAGTAACTTCTCTTAAAAAATTAATTAGTATGCATGCAACTTCCAGGGAGTTTCCTAGCTTTAATTCCCGCCCAACGTTCAAATCTTGCGCACTTCGGCTCCGTCCCGTTAATTGACGGTTGACGGCCGTCTTTTTACCGCCCCGTATCGTCTCCTGGTCCAACGAATGCCAAAGACGGCCGTTTTGTTGACGGGCCGTACCCGTCTCGAAGTTCGAAATTGACGGCCGTCTCCGTTTACGGGACGGTGGGCAACCCTATGTCAGACTTGCTCGGAGATTAATTTTTACTGGGTCATCGTGGCATGTGGGCACATCGAACAGATGCGCTCAGTTCCGCCGCAGCATTAGCCTCGTTGCCAGTGCTATGGAGGTTGAGCTAGACCGGGGATTAATTGATTCGTATCTGCCACCGTGCAACGAAGTTGTTGAATTACGGCGACTGTAGGCTACTGCGAGAGTATCTACGGATGTCGCCGTCTGGCCATCATGGCGCTACGGGTGGAAGATGGATAAAAAGTGTCCTGGAATGCGAAGTGGAGCGGTGACAGTAGCGAGTGCAATCTGAATAATTTGCACAGTACTAGTATAATCGAGCTCACGGTGCGAAACAGTACAGTGCCACTGGATTGAACAGCGTGGCTGCGCTGGAAATGAGGGAAGAGGCGGTACCGTAGATTGGGCAGTTAGATGGAATATGTGATGGGTGGGATCAAGGTGAATACGTGATGGCTCGAGCCAAGTGAGTCCGGGCGGATAGTTGGAAGGGAAATGGAGCAAGGTGCTTACCGCGTACTGGAGACCCTTGATTGGCTGGGCGGGAAATGGAGGGTCGTCGTCTCCGTGGGCCTTGATGAGTCCCAGAGCTGGGGGTACGTCTTGATGTAATTGTTAAATTTAGGGATGAAAGACAAGTACCACTGGCAGGAATGATATCGAATCTATCGATGGATGCTGTCGCCGCCAATTGTTCGCGTTATTTGCCGAGAGCCACGAGGAGTTCCGAGCTAGACAATGGAGAGTTCCCTTCTTTTGTGTTCAGATCCTAGGGCCTTCGGGGAGTGAATCCTGTCACCAGCGTAGAAGAGCGACCGCCGACTCGAACTTGAAGTTGTTCAAGGCGTCCAAATTGCCGTGTCTTTCAGGGGCTTTTTGACGCAAACATGGCGCCAGTAGAGCTCTAAGCAAACTCCGGTGCAAGAATGTTGCGGCGCAGATGCAGTGCGGTGTGTGAGCCTTCCGGTGCTTTGACTCATGGGAGCGGCGGTACACCGCAAAACGCCCCAAAAAGGAAATGCGCAGCCACATAATTAAGGTCCGCGCCGCTCCTGCTTCTCGCCTGCTACTTGCTTGCTGCTCCTTGTAAACGGCGGTATCCTCTGTCTCGCGGGTGCCTCTACGGAATACTTGTCGTTACAGACCGCCTCCCGAGCATTTACAGGATCAGCAATCCCTCTATCTGTGGCCTGTGTGGACCCACATAATTGCCACACAATTCGGCACTCTATCGGACCTACCAGCGTTCAAACACCCTATTGCACTTTATTCACCCATGGCAGACAAAAAAGTAACCTTTCTTCACCTATCCTACATGCCATTGACCGAATCTGAAGGCCATGTCTCGCGCCCTAGGCGCCGCATTCCTCAGTCACCAGGTGGAGCAGCTGGAGAAGTCTGCTGCCTCCGGAAACTGGCGTAACAGAGCTACGCTCCAGTCCTCGCCCAAGCGGGAGCGAGGCCAGCAGCCTGGCAGCAATGCGACCATTGCTACCACCGCGAAGCCGGCGCCACGCAAGAAGACTGCGGGGGTCCTGGTTATCCCGAGGGACACACCGCCGGCGAGCGTGCGGCGCTCGATGGAAGACGAGAAGGACGCGGACGTCATTGTAGTTGATGCGAGCGTGCTGGTCCACGCCCTGCACCAGGTGAAGAAGTGGTGCCGCGACGGTCGCGCTGAAGTCGTTATCGTGCCACTCGAAGGTGCGTTCACCCGCCGTGTATGTACGCCCTTGAACGCAGCGACTGAAACCTTGACGCAGCGCTCAATACGCTCGACCTGCTGAAGAAGGGCACTTCAGCGCTTGCTCAGCGTGCCCGCGCTGCCTCGCGCATTTTGGAGGCCCAAGTGGGCACGAACCCCCGTATCCGGGTGCAGCAGGACGACGCCTTCGTCCCCTGGGATGCTATCCCCTTCTCCGCGCCTCCCCCCACCGTTCCCGCGTCCGCCACCTCCTCTTCCCCCCCGAAGAGCACAACCATCCCCGTGGTCCCGGCAGACGCCTCTCCCGAGTGGCTCCGCCGCACAGTGTGCTGCGCCCGCTGGGAGCTAGATGCCGCTGCCCCCGCCCCTGACGCCAGCGGCGAAGCCCCAGCGACGACGAAGACGCCCCCGCGCACGGTGCGCCTCGCGGTCCTCTCCTCCGCCGCGCCCCCCGCCAGCACTGCCGACGGCGGCGCCCTCACGAAGCACGAGCCCCGCGCGGCGGGCACGCTCGTCAGCCACTGGGCCGCGCGCGCGGGCATTGCGGTGCTTTCCGTCGCGCCCTCCACCGGGCCCCACAACCCGCCCCCCGGCGCTGCGATGGGCAGCGGTGCACCCTCCACCGCCGCGGAGCCCCCGCGGCGCCCGCGCGCGGGCACGCAGACGAAGCGCGGCGGGGGCGCGGGGATCGGTGGCGGCAGTGGCGGCGGGGGCAAGGGCAGCAGCGGCCTCGTCGAGCGCCCGCCCGCGGCGCTCGCGATGGAGGTCAGCCCGCGCGTCGTGCGCGTGCTCGCGCGCGGGGAGCGCCTCGACGCCGGGGTGTAAGCACCGTGCACAGTGAGTCTTGCGTACCTGCCCCAACGGCATACTGACGTCCATCCTCAGAACAGACAGACTACGTTACCTATAAGAAGAGTCCTACCCGGGCTCATAGTACCCCGCGCCATCGAGATCACTACCGCCCCCGACCTACCGACCGCTTTCGCCCCCGTGCCCATGTGCAGGAGGAGTTCTATGCTGCTGACATTCACATTCGCTGGATGCCTCTGTGGCTCCCATGATGATGATATGCAGATGGATGTGGATGCGCAATGGCGCGGGATATGGATACGGATACGGATACAGATACGGATCTGACATGGAGGGATTACGGCTCGTTTGAATGACTCTGCTCCCCCTTTTCCTCAGCTATCATCCTGATTCTATGCGGTGCGGTGTGCGCCAGCCTACTACCTACCTATGTACTTTGTCTTTTTTCCTTTGTATCGTCCCGTCTTGATTTATGCCATTTTCTTTTTTCTCTTTCTGCGCGTGCAGGCCGATTCCCCTTTAGGCTTTGCACCGCTTGCGAGCGTGCTGGTCCGCGCCCTGCTCCAGGTGAAGAAGTAGTGCCGCGTCAGCGCTGAAGTCGGTATCATGTCACTCGAAGGTGTGTTTACCCTCCATGTGCACGCCCTTGAACGCAGTGACTGAACCCTTGACGCAGGGCTCAATACGTGAATTTCCTGAAGAAGGGCAGGCGCTTGCGCAGCGTGCCCGCGCTGCCTCGCGCATTCCAGAGGCCCAAGTGAGCGTGAATCCCCTATCCGGGTGCAGCAGCACGACGCCTGCGTCCCTGGGATGCTATCTCCTCCGCGCCTCCCCCCACCGTTCCTGCGCCCGCCACCTCTTCCGCCCCGACGGGCACCACCATCCCGTGGTTCCGGCAGACCCCCTCGACGCCTCGCTCGAGTGGCTCCGCCGCACAGTGTGCTGCGCCCGTAGTCTCTTATAAACAGACGCTACAACAAAATCCACTCGTCCCTCGCGTGTTGTACTGCGCCCGCGGGAGCTCGATGCCGCTGCCCCTGCCCCTGACGCCAACGGCGAAGCCCCAGCGACGACGAAGACGCCCCCGGGCGGGCACGCTCGTCAGCCACTGGGCCGTGCGCGCGGGCATTGCGGTGCTTCCCATCGCGCCCTCCACCGGACCCCAACTCGCCCCCCGGCGCTGCGAGGTGTAACATCCACCGCCGCGGAGCCCCCGCGGCGCCCGCGCGCGGGCACGCAGACGAAGCGCGGCGGCGGCGCTCGCGGTGGAGGTCAGCCCGCGCGTCGTGCGCGTGCTCGCGCGCAGGGAGCGCCTCGACGTTGCAGTGCACCGTGCTACTGTGAGTCTTTGCGTATCTGCCTAAACTGTGTACTTACGTCCATCCCCAGGACAGGCAGACTACGCTACGTATAAGAGGCGTCCTAACCGGGCTCATAGTACCCCGCCCTCGACCGACCGACCGCTTTCGCCCCCGTGCCCGTGTGCTGGAGGGGTTGCATGCCGCGGACAAGATCCCTCTCGGGGCTCCTATATGATGATGCATATGCATATGATGCACAAATGGATGTGCATGCAATGGCGAGGGATATGGATATGGATACGGATACGGATACGGATCTGATATGGAGGGATTATGGCTCTTTTCGTCAGCTATCATCCTGATTCTGGTGCGGTGTGCGCTCGCCTGCATACCCGCCTGTCTGTCTATGTAATACTTCTCATTGTCCCGTCTTGATTTCCCTTCTCTCTTTCTGCGCGTGCACCGGACCCGATTCCCGAATTGGTAAATTTGCGTAAGCTTGCTTCTCTTTCAGTTTCTGCCGGCTTGCTGGCGGCCCACACCTGCGAACACAATTCTCATGGGACGTCGGATACCAAGGGAAACACCGTCAAGTCTGGGGGCATACATGCTACATACATAGTGAGTCGACCGTATTTACAGTTCAAGGTTATCTTTCTAAGTTCTAACGTCGGGCTGCCATCTTGCGCGTACTCCGTCGAGGAGGATTCGGGTCTAGCGCAGTGTCGCTGAGCGGCGGTGGGCCTTCGTACTCCGAGCCAGATTCTGAACCCTCTCCTTCGTCCTCCGAGCCTGCGTCCGAGTCCAAGCCTGCATTTTCCTCCTCTACCGTGTCTAATCGTCCCTCGGCCACAATATCGGAGTCTGTGAGTGCCGATAACGTGTCGTCGTCCTCTAGGATAGTCGAAGGCGGGAACGACGCGGCCTCGCTCATCATGCTGTCCTCCTGCCAATTCTCCAGCGAGCTCATGCGTTGCCTTTTGGACGACATGTCGTATCCCGGCCTAAAGGGTAGTTTTCGTTTGTTCTGCTCGGTCTCCTTGACGAACGGTAGACCCAGCCAACCTGGATCGTCAAAATCTGGGTTGTCGTATGTCCATTTCTCCGGCGAGCTCATGCGTTGCCTTTTGGACGACATGTCGTATCCCGGCCTCAAGGGTAGTTTTCGTTTGTTCTGCTCGGTCTCCTTGACGAACGGTAGACCCAGCCAACCTGGATCGTCGAAATCTGGGCTGTCGTATGTCGGATGGAGCATCCGCATCTTTTGGGCCATGTATTCGATGTCGAGCTCGGCGACTGGATGGCGTTCGGGGTCCACGTAATATTTCACGTCCGATTCGAAGTCCGGTCCGAGCGGCTCCACCCCCCGCCCTTTCCTCCCCGCCTTAGTCTTTGCTTTGCTTGGGCTCTTGGGCTCGCGCCTGGCCCTACCCTTGCCCTTGGCCATTGGTGACGGTTTCTTGGGGTGGCTCCTCGTTTATGCAGATTAATCTTGGCTTTCCAACCGGCGACGACGCGGAGGAGACTGTAGACACCAGCTCCCTCGTTCGGTGCCTCGGGTACTTCCTCCAATCGCCGAGGAAGTTCTTTAGAAGGGGGAGTATCAATTCACGCTGTTTTTCTGCCCGAGTCGCCGCAGCTATTTCCTTCTCGGTTTTCGGAGCAGGTTTGACCTAAATTCTATGTCAACGAACCATCTTCCCGCGATTAAATTCAGGATTACCTCTCCCAAGTTGAACCGACTGGGTGTGACGGAGCGCAGGGCACCTTCAAGTGTTGCTTTCTGGAGTAGGCTTCCGCTCGAGTATTTTGACTGGACGGCGACCCAAATTCTGGAGCGTGCTTCGTTTCCGAGTTCCAAAACGAAAAGTATGTCGGGGCCCATGGAGTTGTCGGGGAAGAAGAAGGGTGTCTCGATGGTGTGATTCAGCCACCCCTCCAGGTAGGAGTGATCCCCGCTTGACCCGAGGGCCAATGACGGCCGGGAGCTCCGCAAAACTCGTCCACTCTCTATCACACTCCCCCGGCTAGCCTATACAGGGAAACAAGTCTAGCGGGCTTGGTCGCCCACTCGGGAGGGTTGTGGAATCGGAGAATCCTGCAGAGCGGAGTGTCATTGTCGAACACGGTGCTGAGATAGAAAGCAAAGTATTCTTCCAGCCCGTTCGATCCTTTCGCCTTCTGGCACCCTGTCCGAGCTCTGATCCCGATCCCCTCGTGAATGGAGACATCCGTCACTCCGAGCCATTGTTGTAGAGCCAAAATTACCAAAGGCTCGTCGAGGGTCACGCGTACGGGAAGTTGTTTGTTCGTCACACCCCTGAATCTTGGTTGGCTGTGAAGCGGGCAAACCCGTACTCAACGCATTGATCTCCGCCTCGGTGAGTTTCAGGGATTCAAAAATGTCATTCCGCATGTAAGATGTCGATACGACTTCTTTAACTGTTTGGAACAGTGATGGATCTGTATGAAAAGGAAATGTGAGACATTTGCGCTGGCGACCTGAGCTGCCGTTGACTTACTCGCTTTAAGCCGCTCAAAGTTAAAGCTCTTCAATCCGTTCACCCTGCGTTTTGGTTCTTCGGCCGCCAATTGATCAAGAGGTCCACCGGTCGGCACAAATCCCTTCCGCCGTACCGCAAGGGACTCTATATTGGGATTACCGGGAGCACCCGTGGAAGAGCTTATAAATTCCTGAAGTACCGCCACGCCGTCTGAAATCCGGATAAGAGAAGTTCCTCATAAAAGCAGCGGTGACGCGAAATCTATTGAACAGAAATATTCGTCAACAAAGTCTCTCTTGAACGATAGAAATTTGAGCCGACCTGCCACGTAACCAATAGGTTGCCAACCACAATACTCTTTTCGCCTCCGCGGTTTCCTTGTAATTCTCCGGCATGAAACGCTTCATGTACGCCTTCTGTATTTCACCGTCGCTAAATCCTCCTACGTCGAAGATCGTCTGCTTATGTCGGTCTTCAGTACAGCGGAAGCCATCGTGTCTCGACAATGGCCTTGGACATCCCGGTGCCCACGAGGATAATCAAAGCCCTAAGAACTTCACCCATGCTGCTACCAGCTCCCGCAGGACTGAGCGCATTATCTCGGGATGTTGAGATGATCTAAATGCATTTGTGCATCTTCCTGCTGCGCTTTGTGCCTCGTCGACGACGCAAAAGATTCGAACTCCCACTAGCCCGGGATTTTCTGCATTAGGCCAACACCCATTCTTGTAGATCTAGAGCTGGGGGCCTCGGATCCTTCGGGTAAGCTCTGCAAAATATCACAAGATTATCCAATGAGGAAGGCTTGAGCTGAAGCAGAACCCAGTATTTCTTGTGCTCGTCCAGCAACGTGCCGCCATTCAGCATTTTCGCCAAACGACAAAACATCTCAAAATCACCAGGCGAGCATATATGACCTCTGTGAGGCGCTCTTGGCAATATCACAATTCGTATCGAGGAGCTCTCGTACCTGTTTCGGGGAGGTTCGCAATGAAGTGTTTGTTGTTTCGATCCCCGATTGAATTTGGAGATCAGAGGAGCCGTGGCCTTGAACATCGACACAGGAGGTGAAATACAATCCCCAGGATTGGGACAGGCCTTCCAGATTTAGTCGCGTCTTTCCCGATCCCGATGTGTTCAACACGACTCTGAGATTTAAAATTAACATTTCCCTGCAGGTCTGAATACGAGAACACTCACGCGTGCTGGCGACTCCAGGGAAAATGCTCTTCACTCGCGCCTGATCAGCCGCACTATCCATGAAGGTCCCGAGCCGTGCAGAAGCATGTCGGGTCCACCATGTAGCAATGGGATTTTAAGAGAGGTGAGAAATTCGTGATTGGCCGTTGCTCATCAGGCGACCAGGTTCTAGCGTGCCTTCTCTTCGATGAACTTGATGAGAAGAGGTTCAATTTCAGCACAATATTGCTCGACGATCTTCGCCAGTTCGTCAGAGCCGATGATACGTTCGACCCAGACTAGCATGAAGGTTAATAGGCCAAGGGTAACGTTAGGATGCATAGAGCCTTACACCGTTGAAAATCCACTGATGGTCGCATCTGGTGTAACCGTCCCGAGCTTTGTCCAAAAACTCCGTGGGTCGATTGGAACATGCGGACCATTCAGAATGTTCCGCGTCCCATCCACTGGTCTAGCACATGTTCGACCATCCCCAGCCCATCGATGAATGAAATGCCTGTGAAGTCAGGATCTTTCCAATTGCTGGCATGTAGCGTTCCAGGGAAGCGGAGATTTTCAAATCTCGGCCCCCGATGTATCCGCATCCGAATCGGATGGATTTGTGGTCGACGGTTGTTTCGCCTTGGGCGGAATGGTCTTCCATGCTGGTGGAATGTGGGAGGTCAAAATGCGGGAGGTAAGTTACTTCCACTGGCTGTTAAACTCGCCACAACAGAAACAAGAACAAGGGTAGCCATGCCAATGTTCCGGAGCTGTTCTTTTCGACAGGTGTCGCCACGTAATCGCTTCCAAACTCCCATGAAGCCCACGGCGACGTTCAGACGAGATGCTCCGACGGCATTCGAGACAAGAATACAATGGCGTCTCTTGTTCCTAGAGTATGATAGCCAGTTATCTGATGCAACGCCGTGAAGTGTTACCCCGATGTCGTGATAAGGCAACGCGGTCCTCGACGTTCTTTACAATTTAAAGTCCGTGTGGGCGCCGCGACATTCCGCGGCGATAGGGTTCAAATTATGAAGATTGAGCCAGCGGTTTGGCTCGCCACAGGAATAAAACCTTGAACCCACGGCAAACGTTCACATGAGACTGTTCCGCGGCAACTTGGAATAGGCAAAAATACAATAGCGTTGCTTGTTTCAGGAGTACAATAGCAAAACAATTGACGCCAGCGTGGGAGAACCCTACCCCTCGAGATAAGGGAACGCCGCGGCGGTCTCGGTCTGGCACTTTGTGGGTCCGTGTGGGCGCCGCAACATTCTGCAAGCGAGAACCATAAATGGAATGAGGGGGACGGAATTCACTCGGAGACAATTTAGCCCGTTTGAAGATGAGGACTCCATAACGAAGAGCAACATCCAAGTGCACGAGTGCACCCATGAGAATAAATTGGACAGTGGGCGCCAATCATTCGTGACTGCCGAGACTTGTTACACGTGTGACGTTGTGGGGTATCGCTTTTCCCAGTGCTTTGCTTTGCCTCTTCCTACGCTGATGGCTAGCATACCTCCTCATCTGTCGGTTGAAGATGCAGCTATCATTCTAGCCAGCATAGTCACCGCCGGGCTGGATAAGCCTAACCCGCTGGATTCGTTATACAGCGACGAGGAGAACTGCATGGCATTGATTAGCCGTCGACCGGATCTGCATTCCTTGTTGGACAATGCCCGCGTTAACAAGGACTACGCCCTGTTCGGAGACATTGTGAGTCTCCCCTTCGTATATGAAGTTTCGTTACGAAGATAAGTAGCTTCCCTACGACGAACAGAAGGAAAGAATAGCTCAACGCATTGCTGGAAGAATTCGACCTGCTTTCGTGGATTTTATGGATGGGCGATGCTACCATCATTGGGCGCCGATCCGGATCTCAAGATAGACCCGAGCATCATCACGCACATAGAAGCTCTGGAAATTCCGGCATAGGAAGGCAGCCCGCCTCCTTATCCATCGCTCGGAAGGTTTCAAGAGGATGCTAAACTCAAACCCGCGTGGAGGGGATCTTTCAAAGAGGGGCGACTACGCGAGTAATCTGCCCCGTATGTTGTTTTCACCACTTATTCATCACAGATTCCTTGTGAACACATCCGGATCCGGCAAAACACGATTGTCTTTCGAGGGCCTCTGTCAACATTGGGGATTTTATTTCACCGTGGCTCGAGACGGGAATAACCTGGGCGCAGCCGACATTGGACGGACCCTCTACAGAACACTGGATGGCTCGAGAGATTTTACCCCTAACCTCCCTGCGACAGACTCCCCCATCTTTGCGTTGACATTGACAGGAAATATCGAAGTCGTTGACGAGAAGTTCGGTCTGATTTTGCTAGGCCGCCTACTCGTGTTCAGCATGTATTCCGAGATTCTCCAAGACAAGGAGATCACTGAGGAGCACAAACGACGATGGCTTCTGTTTCAGCTCACGCCTCAGCTTCCTGGAGATATAGACATTTTCTTAGACTTGAAGCTGTGCACGAGGCATCTCGCGCCGGATCATGTGGAGGATCTCATAGCTATCCTGTTTTCGAAACTCCGAAAAATCCACGGCGCGCAGTTCCACCTATTCTATGTCATCGACGAGGCTCAAATAGCATCGCGTGCACACACCCACGCATTCCAGCACGAAGGGAAAGAATACCCTTTACTTCGAGAGATCGTCCGAAGCTGGATCACCAAATCGCGTCCCGGCGAAACATCTATCGTCGTTTTAGGTACAGATATCCCTAAGGACGGTTTTGAATCCGCGCCGTTTGCGACTTCCTTGCGCTGGTCCTCGGACACGGGCGGTTTTGACAACGAGGACGACCACCGCCGCTACATATCAGGATTCCTGACACCCGCCTACGTGGAATCACCAACAGGTCAAATGTTTCTGCGACGTGTTTGGACATGGTGTCGTGGCAGGTGCTGTCCTCTCGAATTCTTCCCGGTGTACAAAAAATGACACCATTTGCAGGCATCGTTCCACAGATGCGCTCCTCCAGGCGTTACTACTGGACGGACTCAGAACTCCGCACAAACTGCTGAATGATTATATCAAAACGACGACTACCTACCGCCCCACAGATTACGACGACGATGAACCGTTTCGCCATCCCATCGATGTGAAGTTACTCGAGCTGAGCCCCAATTTCTTCACCGATTGTTAGTGTCTCTTTCTCTCGCGAGTCGCAGCGAAGAAATCTCATTCGTCTCTTAGCTCCGCTGCTCGTGTCGACGATCAAGGAAGTTCTATTTCACTACCTTGCCACAGCGAGGCATCCCTCCCCGTTTTCCGAGGACTTGACTGCGTTGGTATCGGCCGCATTCGGTCGTTTCATTGACAGCAATTTGGGCCAGGTAGCAATGGATGAGCCCATGTTCCTTATCCGAGCCGCGCGTTGGCTTTGCGAAGCCCCCGAGTCAGTGGCCGCGTCTGAGCACGACTGCTTGGCGATCCTCCGCCATCATCGAGCGAATATCACTTCCAGATCCCTCACCTGTTTCATGGCATTTTACCTTATCCGCGCGTTCGACCATGGCGCCACGCTATCGAGTGTGTTTAGCTTCCTGCATAAATCGGACTGGACGGGAGCCAGCGCGGAATTGTTTGCGCTCAGCGGGAAGGAGGGTTGGGCTATCAGTTGCGACGGCGACGAATCCTCACTTCCCAGGGCGTTAGCCGCCAGCCCCGGCATCCTCGCCGGAGTGGGATCGTGGCTCGACGACCCATCGGGAGCTGTGTTCTGCATCACACCTACAACAGACCCCGATCTTGTCTTTCATTTGAAGCTGGAAGACGGCCGACTCCTCCGTGTCATTCTCCATGCTGCCTCCACGGAAACCCTTCTCAGATCAGTTGAGCTCAAAAGTACGATAAGCCGCTTTGATCCCAATAATCTATTCCGCGACACGGTGTGTGCACTGCTGCTTCAACGTGGTTTTATACTAAAACTCCGGAAGGCAGACGATGTAGATGCGCCGGAACGCACTACGGTGGTTGCAAAGCTGCTGGCTACCGCTTTTCCTGAGAAGGTGTGTACTTCCGCTTCAAACGGCGTTCAACTGCTGATCAATCACCGACAGGGAAAGGATGTAAATTGCACTCCCCCGGCTGAAGGTTTGGTAGATACCACTGTCCGCGACAAGGAGGAGGATGATGAGGTGTGTTCCGCCGCTCCAGATTTGATTTATATGCTGATGAGAGACCAGCAGGAAAAGGACATAGCTCCGTCGGATCGCACTCCGGCGGCTGAAAATTTGGTCGCTGGCCCTGACGAGGAAGAAAAGGATAAGGTGTGTATCCAGTGTCGCCGCTTCAAACTTGGTTCATATGCTGATGAGAATCTGGAAGGGGAAGGACGTAGCTCCGTCGGATCGCACTCCGGCCGATGCAAAGCTGCTCGACACCGCTCCCGCGGCTGGCCCATTTGAACTTCTCCGCGTCATCGCGTCGTTTCCCGCCGAGAATCATCTCAGCAAGCTATCACCCAAACCCAAACCTTCCACGCCGGTCGCGAAACTCAACAGCGGCCTATTTAAAAGCCTGCTGGAAGACATCCCCGCCTCGGAACTTCTCGAGACACTTGTCGCTGCTGTAACAACAGGGAAACGGAAGGGTCACTTCCATGTTCCTTCTTATACCCAACGCAAGAAACCTCGGCTGGCATCCGAATCACCGCCTTCCAGGAAGCTGCGCTCCACCAAAAAACAAAAGACTTCATGATTATTGGACGTCTTGATTGTACATTGGGCTGAAGTCGTTTGCGCTGTTAGCTGTTTCAGTAGTTTTCTCGTACGACTTCCTGTACTTGCTACAATTGTTTCTACTCATTTTCTACTGATAACCTCGCGATTCGATGATGCCCACTCGGCGTTTTGATCACGTAAACGCACTTCAGCTTGTTCCTACCACCGGCTTCAAGTATCGCACAAAATTACACTGGACCTTATCCCTCGTAGTCAAGACCGGGCGAAGAATCTGTCTTCGATTCCTAGAAAGCGATCACCCAAGCCGGCTTCTTGACACCCAGCGCGTTTCAAGCCCCTTCCATCGCTCCGTCGCGCTTCGGGACTAGCCAGATGTAAACAATTGTCTCCTCCTTCCTGCATGTGGACGGCAATTCGTCGAGACAGGTATTTGACGGACATCTCTTCTTTCGGTGAGCCCAAATTCGAATCTCTGAGTGTGAAATCCAACGAGGCGCAGACCTGGCCCTGGGAGGCTGGTGCAGGTCCCTCGGCGAATTCTTACTACAAGGCAGTGGATGTGCAAATGCATCGGAGTGCACCTCGGGTAGATCTTAATATTTAAATGAGCGCAAGCCAGATGAGCGGAGACGCTTCCCGGAGCAAGATGGATCGGATACACCTCGGGCTATGAATGTTAATGAATAAGACGCGGTTGGAGCGCGGAGTACAGGCGAGGAATTCGACTTTAGCGACGTAAAGCTATTTGGGCTGTGGGGCGCGTGGTGACCGGTGCTACAGGTTCTCGAGCTATATGATACATACGACCGGACGGTTAGTAAGGGTTTCCCGAAAGGTGTTGCAGCAGGTCGTCCGTGTAGCTCGTGTTGTTGTACCGCGAGCGAGTGGGTTGGGGGATGGGGTATGACGGTCGGCGACGTCAAATTATTTTCACCAGTCTGCAGTCTGGACTGGATAGCTCGCGCTATCAAGCGGGCGTCAATAAATCCCTACAGTGGCATACCAGGCTGTAGACACGATGTATTGGATTCGCGGACGGGATATGGATTCGGCTCACTCCAAGATAAATCAAGAAGGCCGCAGAAGAATGAATCAAGAGGCAGAGGAACAATCAAGAAGCCGTCTGTTGCTGCTGCTGCAGCTTGGACTGCATTACATTGACTAGATAGTTCATGTTATCCCGTTTCTTACTTATCGTGTCTTCGAGCGTCTCGAGGTTCGTGCGGATGTACTCGACTTTCGCGGAGTAGTGCTTCAACGCCTGATCGCGCGTCTAGCCGCCAAAGGAGAGTCAGTAAAAAGGAAAGAAAAAAAGCAAAAGAGGAGGGGGTACGCACTTTCTGCACGAAATAGCCCGTGCCGACGTCGACGATGACGTGCTCGGGGTCGGAGAGCGTCCCAGGGACGTAGAGCGAGTTTGTGAGTGGCACAAGGATCGTTTTGCCTGATCGCGGTGAATCGTGCGCCAAAAAAATATGACGAGGAGAAAGGCACCTTTATTCGCGGGTTTAACCTCCGCGACGTTCTCGATACACGCCTTGAATTTCGCCTGCGCCTGCTTGAGCTGCGCGAAGGAGTTTGTGAGGTGATTCAGTTCCTGCGACGCGATGAGATGGGAATTGCACGGGCACAGAGGGGCGATGCACCTCGTCGAGCTGCCTGCGGACGTCCGCGAGCTGCGACACGTCGAGGTCGGTCACTTGTACTTGCTGCGGCTGCGACATCGGGTGTCGGCTGCAGGCGGGTCACACTGGATGACCGCAGCGTGACACGGTTACTACTATTCTTGTTCTCCTGCTCCACGACTCTCATTTTGCCTCCATGTCCGCCCTGGACTCCAAGGGGCGGTACCCGCAGGATATAGGTGCGCCTTTATCCCGCTCGAATTATGGGTGGGTTTGCTTATTGAGGGGGGTGCAGTTGCGATCTTTCACGCCTCATTTCACCCGACGCAAGGGAATATAATCGACTGGGCGCTCAAGGCGAACGATGGTGCGCAGCCCCGGGGGCTCGTTTGGTATATGCAGGAGGGACTGACCGAAAAAAACAGACCTAAATCTCGATAATCTGGAGTTTAGCGCCCTGCCAAGTGGGCTGCATTTGGTCGAGCAGGATGTCGTGTGCGTTTGTGGCTTTGCTTGCTTTCTCCGACCGACCGACCTGGCTTTGCGTATCGGGGCGTCAATGGCCTGCGGCTGGGGACTCAAGCTCTAGCTGCGGATCTTGCCCGGCGATGTCTCAGTTGTCTTGTCCTCGGAGCTTGACGTGGGGAGCTCCCTCGCAACGCTGCGGCCTCCTAATACATCTTCATCTATCTGTCTCTGCCTGCGCCCCGTACTCCCCATACTAACCCTCCTTCTTAGATACTTCACCAAAGACGCCCAGCGCGGCGTCTGCGTCTTCCGGCGGCGCAAGACCATCGAGGCCGGCCACCGCGGGTTCCGCCTCTCCTCCCTCGGCATCCTCCTCGCCCGCTCCGCGCGCCCGCGCCCCTGGCTGCACACCGCCGCGCTCAAAGCGCTCACGACGCTCATCTACGCGCGGTTCGAGAGCACGGCGTCCCTCGTGCCGAGCGAGGCCGACTGGGAGCCCGCGCGCGCGTGGTTCGAGGCGCGCAAGGCCGTGCGCGCGGACCTCGGCGGCGCAGGCGACTGGCGCGGGTGGGGCTATGAGCTTCTCGAACGCGTGCGTCTCCCCTCTCTCTTTTTGTGCTCTTCCTCTTAATTTCTTTTTTGGGTAGCGCGACGCCGACGCGCCCTCCACCGCCAACCCCACCCTGCACCTCCCGCACCTCCTGCGCATCCTCGGGCCCTCCTCACTTACTTTGTACAAACACGTGCTCGGCCGGCGGCGCATCCTCATCTACACGCTCCCGCCCGTTGAGGCGGCGTCGATCCTCTGCCAGGTCGCCGCGGACATGGCGTACGAGCACCAGGTCGCGTCTCCGTCCTCGTCCGCTTCCTCGTCCTCTACTGCATCAGGGCGGGGGCGCCTGCACGGGCGGTGCAGCGAGGGCATCAGCGTGCTGGGGATGGTGACGCTCAATGATCTGGACCGGCTGCAGAAGGAGGGGAGCAGCGGGCGCGGGTGGGTTGCGTGTACGACCGACGCGATATTCCTCGAGAAGCCCGCGTGCTACGACCTGCTCATCGACCTGACGACCTCGACGCCGAACAAGGCGACGCGCCCGACGTTCTATTCGTCCCGGCCCGTGCCACCCCTGCCATCGGGTAGGGGCCCGACGCACAAGCTGTCGGTAGTAAGGTTTTCGTGGAGCGACGTCAAGCTGGTGCGCGCCCTCTTTATCTCCCTCTTCTCCCCGCTGATCGACGGACAGTGGAACGAGCTGAACCGCATCCTGCGGCTCGACGCCTCCCACCACCACCACCACCACCCCCACCCCTCCTCTGCGCACTCGCACTCCTGCTGCCTCCCCGCCGCCTCCTTCTCCGACGCGGGCGGCAAGGGCGGAAGGGCGCGCAGGCGATCACGGCGTGGACGGACGCGTGGCGCGTTACGAGGACGTGTGCGTCATCTGCGCGGGGCTGTGGATGGGCGCGTGGCGCGGGAACTCGGCGGCGAGCTTCTCGTCCGCGGGCGAGGGGGGCGCGGCGAACTGGGGGAGCGTCAGGCTGGAGGGGACGACGACTTCAGCCTGCGCGCGATTAGTGCGGGGAACGCGAGCGGCGCGCGGGTGGGGGATGTGGGGGTGCGGAGCCTGGGGATGGGGATTGAGGGGGGGCCGCGCGTCGCGAGTGCCGCGGCAAGCACGAGCAGGGCGGCGAGGCGGGCGAGCGCGATGTCGTGGTCGAGCGGGCGCGCGACTGTTACGTCGCTCTCGCCGTCGTCGCCGAATCCCAATGGGAAGGGGAAGGCGTTCATGTCGCCCGACCGGGACGACGCGGACGCGGATGGGGGCGAGGGGGCACGGCAGAATGGGGAGGATGGGGATGGGGACACGGATTCCGACGGGGAAGGGGATGGGCAGATTTTGACCACGCTCTCCCTGCTGCAGACGCTGCACGCGCACACAGCGTTCCAGCTCGAGGCGCTGCGGACGTTCTTGCCCGCCGAGGACGACGGCGACTCGTCCTCCTCCGACAACGCCTCCTTGCTGCCTCCCGGCGGCTCGAATTCGAATTCGAATTCGCGCGCGAGCACGCCTACGCCTAGCTCGAATGCGCCGCCAAGAACGCAAGCAAGAAGGCCGCCGCGAAGAAGCCGACGCCGAAGACGGTCGTCTTCACGCCCAAGGACATGGCGGCGTTCGAGCTCGGCCCGCTCAGCGGGATGGACGCGCGCTTCCTCGAATGGTTCGCGGGGGAGTATGGGGGCGGGGTGGCGGTGGTGGTGCGGAGGGGGTGGAGGGAGACGCTGGGGGCCGTTTTTGGGTATGGGTAGGCAGTATGCTCTTACCACCTGCTATACTTATTTATCGCTAATTTTGCTGTACATACTTCCCCGCTGCACATACATACGTACCTACATACTTGGTTAGTTATACCCCCCGTCCTGCAAGAATTACATTCGTTTGTTCTCTCGTTAGCTGTTACCGTAATTCTTGGAACTCGACCGTCGGGCACACGTGATGCCGCGTATCCTTCTTCCTTACGCTGCAACGTCCAGAATCCTGAAAGATCTCTAGTCCGATTCGGCGTGTTAGTCGCTCGTTTCTGCCCGTCGAGCGCGCGCCGACGTTGCGCCTCCGAATTTAAGATTCTAAAACCCAGAGTTGCCACCGTCTACACCTTTCAACTCACAGGAGAGGGCGAGAAACTCCTGTCCACTTTTTTTGCGATCGGACCAAGTCACTCGAGTCAGCGCGATCGGCAGTGATCGTGACTCGGATTTTCCCTTTATAAGAACGTTGAGTCTCCTCGAGGTCACCATACAAGTTGCTGGCCAGTTACATCCACCTCCACTACCTCCACCCCTACTGCTATCATCCACAATGGGAAAGAACTCGGGCCGCAAAGCAAAGCAGATCCAACTCGACGTGTCCTGGGGCGTGGGCACTTCCACTGACCAACAGCACAAGCCGCCCGCCGCGGCGGTGGCCCCCGAAGCGCACCTGCGCCTCCGCCACCCCGCCGTCTCGCCCGCCCATCCGATCGTCGACACGCACACGCACCTGGCGCTCACGTTCGAGGCGTACTGCCGGAAGTACCCCGCCGGCGAGTTCAAGACTGCGTTCGAGTTCGTGCGGGGGCTGTACGTGCCCGCGGGCGTGGAGGCGATGGTAGACGTGTGGTGCGAGGCGCCCGTGCGGCGGCTGTGGCGCGAGTTCGCGGACGCGGCGCTGACGGAGGCGGGGCGGCGGGACGTGTGGGGAGGCGTGGAATATTGGTTCGTGATGGGCGTGCATCCGCATAACGCGTCGCAGTATACGGATAAGATCGAGGCGGACATGTACGCTCCTCCCACCTTCCTTCTGCCTGTGCGCGCACTCACGCCTGTTCATTTTATTTCATTAGCATCGAGGCGATGGCGCACCCGCGCTGCGTCGGCTGGGGCGAGTGCGGGCTGGACTACCACTACGACACGTCCCCGCGTCCCGTCCAGCGCGAGGTCTTCGTGCGCCAGCTGCGCTGCGCCGTGCGCCTCGGCAAGCCGCTCACCATCCACTCGCGCGAGGCGGACGCGGACACGGAGCGCATACTGAAGGAGGAGGTGCCGAAAGACCATCGGGTGCGCGCCGTCTTTCTCTTCTGTGTAACCACTCTCATTTTCGGTCCTAATTAGATCCACATCCACTGTTTCACCAACGCCCCCGCGTTCGCGCAGCGCCTCCTCGACTGGTTCCCGAACCTCTACATCGGGGTTACCGGTGCGTCTTGTTCCCTTATCCTATTTACATTTCTCCTACTAATTAACCCGCACACGCAGGCGTAGTAACCTTCGCCTCGAACGTGGACACCTCCACCACAATTCGCAACATGTTCTCGCCTGCCTCCTCCACCCCAGCTACTACCACCCTCGACAAGGCGCTGCGCATCGTGACGCGCCGTACATGGTGCCCTCGACCATCTATTCGTCTGCGTCAGCAAATTCGGTAAGGGGCACGACCTCGGCAGCCAACAGCGGCACCGCAACGGCGAAGCTCCCGCTCTCCCACTGCGGGATGCTGCCCTGGACGGCGGCGTTCATCGCGGGGCTGCTGCCGCGCGGGGCGGGGATTGAGCCGTGGGACGCGGCGAGGGTGTTGAAAGTGGGGAGGGAGAATGCGAGGGGGATGTATGGGGTTTAAACGTGTTCGAGCGCTCGACGCCGTTGATTCTCGGTCCGTACCAAGTGTAATGCGCGTACATGTACTCAGCAGAATGTTCAGCCCAAAGTTGGGAATACCGTGTTCTCGACTTCAACAAGCATTTAAACGCACAGCGGTGGAGGGTGCATTTTTAAGAGGTATTGGCCTGACGTGTTCAATTTTGCTTATGGTTGAAATCCCGTGCGGGGAATGATTCCGAACGAATGAAATTGCGTGTATGATCATGAATGAAGCTCTGTGATTCTAAATTTGGTGAATGCAACTTTTAAGTTCAACAGTGCAGCTACTCTGTATACTCCTCCCACAGCTTTTACATTCGCTGACCGATACACCAAACCGGACGAGGAATTTGACTACAGGCTGACCGTTGCACCATACCGGGTCCAAAATTTTGATGAAGGTTGACCGTTACACCAAACCGGACGAGAAATTTGACTACAGGCTGACCGTTACACCATACCGGGTCCAAAATTTTAATGAAGGTTGGCCGTTACACCAAACCGGACGAGAAATTTGACTATAGGCTGACCGTTACACCATACCGGGTCTGGAATTTAAACTACAGGCTGACCGTTACACCAAACCGGACGAGAAATTTGACCACAGGCTGACCGTTACACCATACCGGGTCTGGAATTTAAACTACAGGCTGACCGTTACACCAAACCGGACGAGAAATTTGACCACAGGCTGACCGTTACACCATACCGGGTCCAAAAATTTGATGAAGGTTGACCGTTACACCAAACCGGACGAGAAATTTGACCACAGGCTGACCGTTACACCATACCGGGTCCAAAGTTTTAATGAAGGTTGACCGTTACACCAAACCGGACGGGAAATTTGACTACAGGCCGTCACACGATACCAGTCCAAAATTTTAATGAAGGTTGACCGTTACACTATACCGGGTTTGGAAGTTGAACTACAGGCTGACCGTTGCACCATACCGGGTCCAAAATTTTAATGAAGGCTGACCGTTACACCAAACCGGATGAGAAATTTGACTACAGGCTGACTGTTACACCATACCGGATCCAAAATTTTAATGAAGGTTGACCGTTATACCAAACCGGACGAGAAATTTAACTACAGGCTGACCGTTACACCATACCGGGCCAGAAAATTTGAATAAAGGTTGACCGTTGCAGGTCTGGAAATTTAGCTACAGGTTGATTATACCGGGTCAGAAATTTATGTTCAGGTTGGTTATTTCGTTGCCGGGAATGGCTCTTGCTTGGCGTCTAAACCTAACGATTTTAACGACATATGTTCTTCTTGCCCAACTGTCCAGCCTATTTAAACAATTTGATGCCATCGAAATCCGACAGCCTCTGAAAAATTCACCCAGCCCAGTAGCCGTGTATGGTCTGCTTATTGACCTGGCGAAAAATTGCATCAAATGTGATTCATTCCACGTTTGGAAGCCGCCGTTGTAAGTCTGCGGATCCGGAAATTCTCAAGATGCTCGAGGACCCGGAGAGATTAAAAAAACATTGGGACGAAGTTTAAAATCACCGGCAGGTATTCGCGCGGTCGGTTTAATGTTCGGCCCTGGAATCTTGATCACTCCTCTACCACGGTGCACTTCGTCACGCAGCTCCGCGTTTATACACCCCGAACCGCACCTCACAGCCTATTTGTGGGAGAATATCACTTGCATCGCTATATATTTGGTCGGGATTCGGGTTCAAGTTTGCGAACCCACAGCAGGACCATTCCTATTATACCAAGTCCATTTCCATGTGGCTGGCAAGGCTACCCCCTCTCGTGGTCGCTTCTTTCTGTGTTTTCTCTCTCTTATTAGACCTCTATAGCCAGTGAACAGTCACACCACGGCAGGCAATATGCAGTTCAAGACGAAGACAAGAAAGCACATAAGGAGATCAGACAGTCGAATTCTGTTGAATTCCAATTGAAGCCTGTGGTACTTATAGTTTCGCGGAATAATTATAACCAGTACTAGTCACACAAACGACTGTGCCTGCTCTGAAAAATAGTCCAAGAATACAGTCTTTAACAGGGAAGCGCAACACAACGTAGAAGAGCAACACTGGAGTTTCACTGATCTCCGTTGCAAATTTGGGTCCGAAAATTGGTAGGAACATACTAGGCCATCACATTAGGCTGCCCACGAAAGAATCTGGGCAACACAATCAGGTGGAAGCAGAGAAATAGCTGTGTTTGTTCTCCGCGATCAACCACCCAAACCGGGGCCAAAATATGTCTGGTCTTGGTGTACTAGGGGATTTTTCAGTCCCTCGGCATGGACATGCAAGTTGCAACTCAAAAATCTGCGGTTCTTGGGCTGCAATCGATGTGGCGCAGTGTTGCGCTTCCACCTATTTGGGTGTATGTGGAGTCGCAGAAAATATTGGCCTCGTTCTCAACCACGACATGCTGCCATGCTGAGGAGCAAATTGTGACATGGAGTACACATCCCGGAGATTCAGTTAGCCACTTGGATTGAGCAATTCAACTCTTGTTTGGCTCAGATATATGCGCAACAATCTGACCGTTGTGCTTCCCTGTTAAAGACTAATACCAAGTTGGATAGGTTCAACATTGCTCAAGTTGAACCCAAATCACAATTCCTTGACAAACTCCTGAGCGCACACCCCTTTCGACTTAGTGCATTTTAACTGGTCCGGTTTGGTGTAACGGTCAACCACGGTCAACCAAGCAACTTCCGAACCTGTTATTCAAAAAACATGGAAATTGGATGCCTATCGAGCCTGCACCATTCCGGCCAACATTAACACCTCACTGGAGCTCCTCTCATGTCCGGTATGGTGTAACGGTCAACATTACCGCTTTTCTTGAAATTTTGAAGAACGTTGACCGTTGGTCGGCACCGGGGGTGTAAAATTTTGAAGAACGCTGACCGTTGGTCGGCACCGGGGGTGTAAAATATATATATTATGGGCAGGGCACCCCACCGGGACACGGCGGGACCACATGCGCCTCACCGCGGGGGCGGGACCACGCGCGCGCGCTCAACCCCTATCATTGATCGGGCGTCGCTGATCGACCACCCGCGTTCGTCGATCACTACCCCTCTGCTCATTGATCGCCGCCCCTCTGCTCGTTGATCGCCGCCGCTGTGCTCGTCGATCACCGCCTCTCCTCGTCGCTCGCCGCTCTCCCGCCCGCCGCCTCCCGCCCCCGCCCCGTCGTCTGTCACACAAGTCACACAAGTCACAAATCCATCAAATCAATCCAAATCCATCGACGCACACTCCAAATCCGTCGACCGCGTCACCACAACTGTCCCTCAACGAACGGCGCCACGACGCACTCGCCTCACTCGAAACTCACTCGCACTCGCCTCGCTCGCCACATCAACACACTTGCTTCGCTCGCCACGTCAACGCAGACTCGCCACTCGCACAAGCACATCGCCACTCGCACGACGACCCCGACTCACAACGACACCGACTCGCACAACGACACCGAAAACCCCGCCACTCGCCTCAATCGCCACGTCAACGGCGATGTACTCGCCACGTCAACGCTCGATTCGTTCGCCACGTCAATGACCACAACTGCAACTGCCGTGCCCCAGGACGTCCAGTACCAGACCTCGGGCAACAGGCCAATCGCGACGACGCATCCCCCGCACCACTCCCGTCCCACGGGGCGACGACACGACACCATCCCACTTGTAGCGAACCCTGCCGCCGACACCGTCCAGGTACCACCACCACACCACCCTCTTACACGACGAACACCATCGGACAAGACTACGACACCTCCATCCAACAGACCACGACGACTTGATCCGCCACGACCCTAACCACGGCAACCATGATCACCACCACGACACGACAGCCATGACACCCCACGACTCACGACTAAGCCATCCCACTGGTGCGATCGTCCAGCAACAGCTGCATACGACAGCGAGTACTCTGCCGCCGACACCACCTCCAGGCGTCTGGTCAAACTCGCGACACCACGACCACGCGTCCACTACCGCCACCTGCTACGCGATGCTGCACGACAACGCTACGACACCTCTATGCACGACCACCATCAAACGACCTTGTACGACCCTCTTTGGATCAACCACGACCACACGTCGAGCGGCCCGCGACCCCTACACCAGTAGTAGCCCCGATGTATTATTCTACTAAAATAATATATCAACTCCAGTCCGATCACGGCACACGGCCCAAGACTGTACCACCGCAGCTACAAGTATTTCTCGCGAAGCGATTGAACGGCACCGACAGCAACAAGTGTTTCTCGCGAAGCGATTGAACAGCACGCCAGCAAGAAGTGTTTCTGAGCGGAGCGATCAAGAGCACCGACAACACCAAGTATTTCTGAGCGGAGCGATCAACGGGCACGTTCAGACCAAGTATTTCTCGCGCAGCGATGGCTAGAAAATCGTAAAATTGCACTAAGTCGAAAGGGGCTTGCGTGTAGGCATAGAAAATCGAAAAATAAATTGCACTAAGTCGAAAGGGGCTCGAGTGCAAGGGTGAAAACTGTTAAAATGCATCAATTCGAAACGGGCTGCGAGAGCTTGCGGGGAATTTCGTGTCAGTGCACTAAGTCAACAGGGGTCGCGCGAAATGCACCAAGTTGTTTTTTGCACCTCGCACTTTAGCGTATAATTAACGGGGGGGCGCCGCATTGGGATTGACCGATATTGATCGGCGTTGAATCATCCTCATCCGCCACCATGACTCACGACACCGCTCTTTCAATGGACATTCCTCTCAACCCCGCGTCTGGAATTCACGCCAACGCGGCCCTAATCCAATCGACCTTGGTCCGTTTGTAGTACGAGGACACGGAACGACAACTTACGACAGTAGTCCAACGGGAACGATAACTCACGACACATGGTACCACGGCCATATCCCAGCCAAACGACATCAGCACGCACCTGGGGTCGCCACGCTCGCTGCCGATCGGCGTTCAAACTCACGACACTCGCCACGACAATGTGAAAGGTACTACGCCCTGATCCAGACGAGTTTCTTCTGAGCACCATACCTCGCCCATGAACATCGTCGCGCTCGGTTCATTGCCATGCACATCTGCGTACTGCCCGCAACCAGGACCACGCACGCCGACGCACGACACCACAACTCGACAACGCGGCCACCGCTTCGGGCCATCGCACCCCGATCAGGTCCCCAGAACCACCGGTCTCATTTTGCAACCGTACGCGACGCGGAGCTCTGCAACGGCAATAACAAGATCCCGAAGCCGAGCGAAGTGCTGGAGATCATGGAGCAGCGGCACTACTGGGCCAAGTTGGTTATGCATCGATTGGAAGTCATTGTACTCGCAGAGCCAGGTGCGCGACAACTATGACAGAGGAGACGACTTTATGCAATCAACTCTGCGTAGCTTCCTCGGCGATACATGACCACGACTGCACGAACCCACTTGCGCGACTACGCGGACAACTCACGCAATTAATTCTGCGCGCCAAGAACGGGAGCGAGTCCCCTTTGCGTTGCGTATTCACCGTGAGCGCGAAATCCCGCACCGCCAGGGTATCTGCAAGGGGGCTTCGTTGGAGACGCGGTTCTGGTACTCGGATGACGGTCTTTTCGTGTCCCAGGATGGCAGTTGCGCTGACCGCCGGTAGGGGCCTTTTCATGAAGAAACGCCGCGCGGACACTCTTCCTTCTCGCAACAAGGACACGACACCTCGACAGCACCGCGTTGACAACACTGGACCAGCGCGACCGTGTCCCGACACGGGTAGCACATTGGAGGCGCCGAGCCCGCCTACACCTCCGTCTCCATCGAGCAACCACGCGGCTCCCCCGACTACTACGCCGACAACTATCAGAAAGCACGCTCGCACCCCGCTGCTCACGACCGCGGGGACAACTTCCAAGGCGCGCCACACCCTTGGGATCACGTCCACTATACGCCCTGTAATCATTTTGAATCCATTGTTCCGTCCGACAACGGCAGCCAGTGCACCCATTCGGCCAAGTGTTTTTGAGCGCAGCGATTGTACGGCACGGCAGCAACAAGTGTGTCTCGCGGAGCGATTGGTCAGCACCCCAGGAACAAGTATCAGTGATTGAACGCGGCACCGGCGCCGGCAGCTGGTACTAAGTCGAAAGGGGTCGCGCTCAACGGTGAAAAATCTGTTAATTTGCACTAAGTCGAAAGGGGCTTGCGGGTGCACGGGGTCGTCGCATGCACGGGCGAACAAGGTTTATATTTTGCACATGAAAAGACAATCACCCCCGTCTCAGAAGAAAGCTAGTTAAAAGCACTAGGTGACCGTCTGCGTCGCGGCGGATCCTATAAGTAACACGACGCCCCGCCGGGACGCGCAAAGTATCCCCAGGGCTAGCGCTATGGCCAAGGCCCCGTATTGCGTCGGACCCCACGAGGGATGGTTGAGTTCCGCGTCGCAGAGAATACAAGGTGACATTCCTGGCCATTCTGTAAGCTTGAGCTTCAAGGATGGAAGAATCGCGACGCACGGGGCTCCGGCGCTGGGAACCACTGGGAGCCTGTGGTTCATTTGCGGAGCGTTCAGGGCCTGCAACGCATGTAAGCATTTGTGCCCGTCATCCAAGAGCGACGCTCACTGCGTGGTGTGAGGTAAAAAGAGTTGATGCGGCGTGTGTTTCGTGTACTTTTATTCCACGCATGTGCTGAATTTCATTCCCCATGCGCGCTGATTTTATTCCTCGCGCGCCGAATTTCATTCCTCGCGCTGCATTTTATTCCACACGCGCACGCAGCGCGACGTCTCGACACCGCCACAGCACGGCTGGCACCTGTGATCTCCATTATTTCTTTTTCCATATCGGTCGCTTTGCCGAACGGTTTACAGCGTTACCCACCACTGCCTTCAAGCGGCCCTCGGTTCGATCACCGCCGCCCGCTCTTTTGTCCCGCCTCCCGTTCAAAATCTCAATCCAAAATTTGGATTGAGATTGGTCAGCAGAGGCTGTTCCCTTCGGCCCGGAGCCCAACAAATGATCATTTCTGCTATTCGATTTCTGCATAACCCCAGTTCCACTCCATGCCATACTGCTTGGGCGGGTGAGCCTCCATGAACGCCTGGACGTAGTCTGGCACCGTCTCCGAACCGCTGAGGATCCTCAGGATCCGATACAACGAGTCGGCGTTCTGCTCGTAAGTCAGTACCGGGTACGGCAAGTCCTGCGTCTGCTCGGTGACCTCTGGGTACGTCGGGAGCTTGGTGCAAATCTGCTGCGAAAGCTTATGGAACGTGACTGAGCGCTTCGCGGCTTTGCTCGCCGAATCGCCAATTGCGTCCCAGGTCTCGTCGAGGAAGATGCCGGGACCAAACTGTGCGCGCCGCTGTCAGTAAAGCCCCTGGAGGAAAAACAGTACGCACATGTTCATATAATAATGCCAAGATTTTTCGCTCCAGTATCGCCCGGGAATGGTCGCTCCGAAAACGTTGCTCGGCTTTTTTGATCTGACCGTCAAGTCCTTTGCGGAGCTGAGAGCCTGCGGGCGCCTCGTCACGCTGGTCGTACAGCCTGGCGTTGTCGTGCCGGCAGGCGCGGTCCAGATATGTCGTCTTCCAGTTGCGGTCTTCACCCCGCTCGATCCACACCCAAATGAACTTGAGGGTGGCGATGCAACGCAAGACGTAGTCGACAAAAAAAACGCCGCGATCCAGTCCCGGCTTGGAAGCGAGCAGCTTCATGCCACAGTTAGCTGGGCCGCTCAAAACACAGAATACTACAAGACCTACTTTATGCGTAACCAGTAGTTTCTCGTTCAGGTCTTCAACTTGGTCGTTGGCGATCGAAGCAGTGCATGTGTCTGTCCAGCTTTGCCGCGCGACGACGAGAGGTTCCAGTTCTTTTACCTGGGATCTATATCAGCCCACTGGTCACGCTGGGGGAGTAGTGAATCCTACCCATGCAGCCTCGGTGTCCTCGTAACCCGTGAATAGTCTGATAAATGCATTGTCTTCTCGCTCAGTCGCTTTGGTTGGCGCATTGTCGAGCAACACCTTGCAAAAGTCCGTAGCTTTCAGTGGCGATGGTATGTATGGTGGCTCGGGGACGACACTCTTAAATCGACTCGTAACGGGGTCGGGCTAGTAGAAACGTTCAATTTGAGTTCAAATGATCGTAGTAAGCACACACCTCCTCCTCCTCCGGTTCCTGTTCGCGTTCGCGTTCGCGTGCCTCTGGATTTATCGAGCCCACAGACAAGTCCCGAGACGACTCTCTAGATTCCTCTTCCGTCTTGCGCGTCGCGTCCATGTGCGCGCTCACGGCGTCCAAGACCTGTCGCGTCATCCGATGCTCTTCTTGGCGCTCGCTTTGAGTCCGGGGACTGGCTGATGGAGTAAGAGGCTTCACGCGCTTGGCCTTTGAGAGCAATGACTTGAGAGCAGCAGAATACGACGGCGATCCGTTGTCCGAGTCCGACATGAGCGCGTGTCGTCACAAACGTGACCGTTCGCTTCCAACTGCCACTCGTCATCTCGTTCGTCTGCTCGTTCGGTGCGGCTCTCCATCGGTTGGCTTTCCGTTCGAATCGTCGAATGACGCGTCGCGACGCCTTCAATCGAGGCATTAGATTCCCCAGTCCGGGCCTCTTCAAACTCCGCTTGACTTGCAATGAACTCCAGTTGACAGTCCAGGTAAGCGAACCAATCGCATTCAACTTCTGTCGCCCGCACCTCGAACCCCCAGTCTTCTTCAAACTCCGCTTGGCTTGCGTTCAACTCCAGTTGACGCGAGCTCAATTTCTTCCTCTCATTTCCCCATTCGCGCTTTCTCATTCGTCCGGCTAAGTCGAAAGGGGTTAAAAATTGCAATAATTGCACCAAGTCGAAAGGGGCTCAGTACACGGGCTGGAAAAAAAAATGGCGACAACTTTGTGAACAATTTTTGCAAAGTCGCGTGCGAGTACAGTTCATTACACACACAACGCGCTATGTACTCGGCTTAAGTCGTGCCACGGCGAATAGTATACATGGGCGGGCGCGAATCATCCCCAAGCTTGTGCGCGAGTGCACGGATCGCCTCGGATGCCGCGAGCGATGTGATGACGCCCCGGCGGAAAACGGAGCTGGGACTTGACGGCATCAGCTGAAGCTCTTCATGAGGGGAGAACGTAACCACGACGCACAGCGGAGGAAGCACGAGAAAACTCGGAGGCACGAAAAAAGGGCTCGTCGACTCGTAGACACGAATAATTTGGTTGTTGCCGGGGATGCGTTGAATGGCGACGATGATCGAATTCTACAGCACGTCGTCAGCCCCCGTGTAAGTCGTAGAAAGAGCCACCCACTTCGATAACGCGGACCTCCCAGATTGGAGAGGCGTCCATAGTCGAAGTCGTGGAAGAGATTTGCTGGCAGCCAATTGATCTGAGGTAAAATTTAGGTAAGTAACGCTCGGACTTTGCCGCATCGCCGTCCAGTGAATTTTTCTTGCGGGTCGCGCTAATTATTGCACTCTATAATTCTACCCTTGCTTTGCAACGGGATTGAACGGTGGGGTCGGCTGGGATTCAGCGCTTGGACCGAATGCCGGCATCACGTCATCGGCGTCATCTGCGATCTCGTTCGGGTCAGCATCGCAAATATCGGTCTTCGATCGATGCGCGTCCTTCTGCGCTTCGGTCCCACTCGGTTCTACAGTAACTGGCCTCTTTAAATCTGACCTGCTCGTACGGTAATCTCTGCAATTCGCGTACCGTCGTTCACTATTTCTGGGCCCATGCGGTAGTCTTTCCGAGGCGCCGACTGCAGAGGAAAAAATAATGACCATGTTGAATTGAAGTGTTTCAGGACTGCAAATTAAAAGGTCTTCGAATGATGGCAATAGCACACGTGAAAAGAAGCTGACTTCCGCGGCTTTGGACCGGGCCTGCGAAAAAAACGCGCGTTGAATAAAAAAAGTTCCGATACGGGGAGTCGAACCCCGGGCAAGTGCGCTCCAGACGAGCCCCTGAAAGGCACCTATGTTACCGCTACACCATGTCGGACGTGACGAAGGGTCTCCTCCGCATCGTGATACCCAGGTATCGCGGATGCCCCAAAACTCCACCGCGCGTATGGCTCTGTTTGTGATCCGCTCTGCTTCCTGCTTCCTCCTGCTTCCTCCTCGCTTCACCGTAGTTGCCTGCACGTCAAGTCGGGCTTTGAATTTCCTTTCCCGATAACAGCGCGCCAATTGCGTGCCTTTAAGGCTTCGAGGAACCTCGATCCACCCTCTGCTCTTCACATTCGACACCCCGACGTGCAATTTATCTTGGATCGTAATCCTCCCATTCGCCCGGCAAACATATTACCCCGCGATGCGCACCCGACAAGCCCGTAGTTTTACGTTCCACCCCAGCAGTACTTAAGCAGGGGGCTCATGTCCCCGTTCCCCGTGCGCCACTTGGGCTGCCCATTTCTTGGAATTCCTCCTCCGCGCGCTCTCAATGGTGCTGGCCACTTCCGCCCCCATTTCCGATACAGAACGCGTCAGACTCCGCATCGCAGCCAATCCCGTCCTTGCCGATGTCTTTGCGCGCGGGCTCGACGGCACCTACCATTTCAAAATCTTGACGCAACCGACTCTCGACGTGCACGAAAACGTCCGCATGAAGTGGCGCGACTTTACGGATTTCTACGAGCGTGACGACCTTCCAGCCGAGATTGTCGTTGGTACAAAATTACCCTCCGAAGGCGCGTCTATTCTCTTCTCGTTCTCTTTTGCGCGCTGCTCACCTCATTTCCCAGGCGTTTGTAAAGAATTTGTCATGTACCTCGCCGTTGGACTTCTAGGCCGCCTGTCCGCCACTACGACGCGACGAACCGTCCGACAGTACATGTACACCTTCTTCGCCTGCTGGGCCCGATACGCAAACGAACATATCCCGAAGCCTATGCGTGCTCAGATTACTGCGTTTCTCCAGTCTGTAGAACTCAAGGAAATCGCCCCTCTTTCGACGGCCATCCGCCCAAAACCAACCCCGACAGTCCTTGACCTCGACGATCTGATCCGTTTCGTCTGGAATGACACTTCTATCTTCCGTACGACCCGGAGCAAAGCACAATTTAATGGCATCAACATCATCGCAGCGTTGACCGGTCATCGTCCGGGCGGCATCGTCGAATCAACGTGCTACTCCGGATCCAACGAGTGCATCAAATGGAAAGACATCGCTTGCATGATCATCCCCGACCCCGACAACCCCTTCATTCCCCACCATTCTACCGGCGTCCGATTCCGGAACCCCAAAGGACACCGCGGCGAGGAGGCGCACGAAACCACGGCGATGCTCATGATGGAGCCTATGGGAAACCGCGCAGCCTGTCTTGTCTCCATCCTCTATTACCTCGGGATCGAGGACGGCGTCTTCCTCGACATCGAGACCGCGTCCGATATTATGAATCCCAACGTCGCCCCTACAGCCACCCACCGACTCACCATCAAAGAGTCGGCCCTGGATCAACCTGTATTCCGGGCCGAGGTCCTCGACGACGACGGCAACTGGTGCATCTCTGATACAAAGGCGCTCAAGGCCGAGACGCAGAACTTCCATCTCCGCAAGTGCTGCTTGAGCATGGGATTTATCCGTGTGTCCATTCCATCTCACGTCACACTGACAATCTAACACACCTTCCAGGACACATCAACATGTACGGCTGGCGTCGTCTCGCAGCCAACGAGTTTGCTCGGGTGCTCTCCGACACCGATCGCGACGCGCTCTTGACTCACGCGCCAGATTCCCACATGTTCGCGGTAAGACGCATTTACATTGTGTTGGCGCCCACTCAATTCGCTCTGTCTTCCAGAAAGCGTACAAGACACGCACCTCAACTCACGATCTTGGTGGCATCCTGCACCAGCGCGGAGAGGATCCTGCCACTATTGCCTTGGCCCAGGTCGGTACTTGGCTGCTAAACCTAATATATTTGCTAAACCTGTGCAGACGGCAAGCAGTATGTCCGTCGGTCGCGACGCGGACGCACCCCAACAATTGACAGTGCAGCAACGCGCCGCAATTGACCGGGAGCCCGTGCTTGTCGCCATGCGCGAGGACTGTTCCGCCGTACGTGCTCTCATTTCTACGTGTGTATTGCGCTCATTTCTCGTAGGCCAGGATCACGGTTGCCGACCTCGTTCGTGACCTCAAATCGCTCGACCCGGAAGACCCTGCCTTCACTGACGCAATCGCGGACCTACACGCGCGTCTCCGACCGGAGCGCCAGCGGCTTCAAAAGCTTCGCGCGACCTACGTCGTAACGGTAAACCGTGAACGAATGTTCAGATTGGCCGAGGCAAAGAAGGCGTTTCATGCGGGTGCATCTCATCGTCAACTGACTGGCGAGGTATGTCGCCGTTTCCGTCTATTATTTATCTAATCTTTTGTTCACCTAGCCTTCTTCGTCCGGGTCATCGCGGGCCCTCACGCGACCACCGCTTGCGGACAAGACTCGTCAGGCCGCCGTCACCCAGCTCCCGCGCGTGATTACTTCTAGCGGCAAAGAAAACCCCGCCGTTGTCGCCTCCTCCTTATTGCAGGATCTCAGCCTCGTGGACCCCACCACCCTCCTGTGCGATATCTTATATCGATTCGAGGGCTCCAACCTCGCCGCCGAAGCGATAGCGTGCGTTAACGCCTACCTCGGTCTCCCGCAGCGTAGGTTTGCCGCTTGCTATCCCGGGGAGGCCCCAACAGCCAGCGAAAAGTGTCCTGTCTGCGACACGGACTGCAGGTACGTAGCCCGCTCGTCCTCTCGGTCCACGTCCACGATCTGACATTTTCCACCCAGCCCCCGCGCTTTTGATCAACGTGGCTCCGTCACCGTCGGCTCACACATCCACTCATGCCTCCTTCGCGCCCAACAAGAGCGCATCCAGCAACATGTCGAGGATCAATTCGAACCCCAGCGATGCCTATGGACGAATTGCAAACACGCCGATCACACTTTCGACGCTCGCCCCGAGTTTGTTCACCACGTAGACAAACACATCCTCACGCTTTCCAAACCGCTCACCAAAAACTTCCCCGCTCGTGTTTGTCAATGGTCTGACGAGAACGACGGCGAGATTTGTGGCGAGGAGGGCGTCGATGATTGGGAGAAACACTTCGGTCAAGTCCATTGCATAAACATAAACAGCAAAATCAAGGTCCATTATTGCGTGATATGCACCGAGTGGTACGTCCGCGCCCTCATTAGCATCTCTTTTGTTCATTGACAACATTCTTAGGCACGTCGACGAGGGCGGCGATGGACTCGAGTGGGAAAACCACCTGTGGACCCACTGGGAGGAGCTGTTCGGGCCATACAGCATTCGCATCGACGGACCCGTTGACCATACCCCGATCGGCGTCGAGTTCACCGCGGCCCTCGACAACGCGGTCGAGTACGGCCATGGCACCGGCTTCGACGGCGCCTGTCCCGAATTCCATGGTGAAGTCGCGCACGGTGTCCCGGACGTGCCAATGCACTGTCCAGTATGCGTGTACAACGACGAATTGCCCATCGAAGACCGGATGTTCCAGTGAGGCCCTTTTTTCCACGCATCCCTTGCACTGTAACTAACAGTATTTTAGATTCGTGACAAACGACGTCTTCGCCAGGCATATGAAGGAGCACGCCGCTAACCTCGAGGACGTCCAGTCTCAGTGTGTAGTCCCCTCCTGTGGAACCGACACGTTCTCGTCGTTCGATCTCAAGACCCACATGGTGGCATTCCATCGTGTTCCCATGTGTGGTTTCGGTCGTACCCAACTCGTGCGGCGCCTCAAGCTCCCCATTCTGCCCCCTCCCCCTCCTCCACCCGTCGACCTCACGCACACGTCCATCGACGTCGACGCCCCCGACGCCCCCGACGCCCCCGACGCCCCCGCTGCCCCCGCTGCCTCCGCTGCCCCCGCTGCCCCCGCTGGCCCCGCTGGCCCCGCTGTCCCCGCTGTCCCCGCTGTCCCTGTCGTCGTCGGAGGGCACTGCTACGGCTGCAGCAGGAAGTGGCGCGACATCGGCCAGCACATCAATGGCACCAAATGCCGCGGGAAAAATCAGTATCGGCTGCTCCAGGACAATAAGCCGGTCGGGGATAAACTCCAGTGGACGCTGACGGTGAGTGACGACCTTCGCCCAATTCTTTACCTTCCTCAACGCGACATAGGAGCCGCCACCGCAGCACGGGGACGCTGGTAAAGCCCAGTTTAGACCCCATGTCTGTGTGACGTGTCGGAAAAGCTTTCACCATATCCGCGAGCATCTCGGTACCGCTTGCGCCGGCGCAAACTTTCGTATTCTGTCTTGCGCCAAGGACGCAAAGTCGTCAGTCTGGAAGACCCTCCCCAATCACAATATCGACAATTGGCTCGCAAGTGTTTGTGCTTTCTGTCCATACGTGTCTTACTAGCTCAACGAACCCTCAGAATGATATCGTCGCCGCCACCGGCAGCAAGAGGCCACGTAGTCCTGTACCAGTGAGTCATCCCAGTTTGCGGCTGTATCTTGTGGGCTGACTCGGCGCTCTAGACCGAGGAGGTGCCCGACGAAGTATGTCTATCCGCCGTCTATTCGTACGTCTGCTGACCCTTTACAGGACGACCGTGGTGAAGGCTCCTCGAAGCGGGCCCATGTCGCTTTGGTGCGTCGCGATTACTCCGTCTACTCTACTCTCTTAACAATCTTCTTACAGCCTTCCCGCTCGCCGTCTCCGTTGGTTTTCGTGAGTCCCCTACGGCTAGTTTCGGGTTTCTCTTTTGCTCACCGCCTTCCCCGCAGCGGTTTATGTGCAATAAATGCCAGGTCCAGTTCCCGGACGTCGACGACCTCGCGTCCCATTTCGCCAAGCTTCGGACCAACTCCAAATGCCGCGATAAGATGTTCCGCCGCCGCATCGACGGCTCGACGGATGTGGGGCGCGTGTGGCACACTGGGCTGAGAACTGGGAAACGTATGTTGCGAAACGGGCTGCAGAGGCCATCTTGGACGATACCAACTTGCTTACTATGTCGCCTTGACTTGAAACCAACCTAACTTCCGTCACTCTTTGCATCTCGAATAGTTTAGATGTAGTCACTTCCATTTTGTACAGCCGCTGAAAATACCGATCGGCATTACCGCTTTTCACTGAGTTCGCTTGCGTAAGCACCTCGTTTAAAGCGCGGTAGCTCGGGGTTCGATTCCCCGTACCGGAATAGCTTTTGCTTCTCTCCCTGTTATTCTGTTCCTTTATTTTTTTTCTTCCCTTTTCTATTGCCCGCTCGTTCATCTCTCACTCAAATTTTGCACCCGCAGCGGCCGCATAACTCTAGTCCCATTGTTAAAATTAGGTAGTCACGAATGTGTGACATTACTGTCACGCGTCACTCGATCACAGACATGACCGTTGGACCGTTGCACCAAACCGGATCCTTTTACCGATCTAACTTGTGCCTCTCCGTCCCTCCAATGCCAATAATTGTGGATTACTCTGCCTCATATCACGCGTTCAAACCACATCTCGAACCTCACTAAAGTAACGCGAGGACTCGGAGGCCAGAATCCCACAATTGATTAAGACTCTTCCAAGTAAGATCCCAATCTCTGCGCTCTTCGCTCTCGGTGCGCGTAAATTCCAGGGTACTCGTTAGACGGGAGAAAGTGGCGCTCTCAACGTAGTCATTGAGGCTCAGTGCGATCCGATGGAGCCACATCCTTCCCCTTCCAGATTCTCATCAACATATGAATCAACCAGTGGACACACCTTATCATTTTCTTCCTTGTCGGTGACAGCGGTATCGACCAAATTTTCAGCCGCCAGAGTGCGATCCGACGAAGCTACGTCCTTTTCCTGCTGGTCTCTCATCAGCATATAAATCAAACTGGAGCGGCGGAACACTCCTTGTCGCGGACAGTGGTATCTACCAAACTTTGAGCAGAAAAAACGATAAGGCGTGCAGAGAAAGTTACTGTAAGTACGCAGATACTGGACAGTAGGACATGTCTCTAAATTGTGAGAAGCCTCGGATAGATGAAAAACAACAGAGCCAGATGCAGATTCTGACAAGATGGATGTGCGGAATAGCATTGAGATCAAATGCGCTCCTCATCATCGACTCCTTCGCTCCCTAACGGACATAGTAGTACTACTAGTAGCGAGATCGATGCGCGGACACGGATTCGCCCATTGCGTCCCATAATGCTCGCAGTCCACGCCAATCAAAGAACCGTCCCAATTGAGCGTCCTCGGGCCAAAGGACCATGTGGCAGGGGAGAGTGGCGGGGAGCCCGCGCGCCGGGCGGCGGAGCCTCTCATGAGCATCTGCGACAAGTGCTAGGTCGTCAACGTATGGAACAGGTGGAGGTGGTGGAGAGGCGGAGACATGGCGAAGAGAAACGCGACGCGGATAACCCCACATGAGCGAGCAGCGTCTTCGCTTCGCTAGCTTTGATGGCGCGAGCTCGCGATGGCACGTCGAACGCAAAGGTACAGGGTATCTGCAATCGCGCTGCGCACCCGCCGGACACTCAGTACTGACGCGGAGACATCCCGCCTCTGACCCGTGAGGCAAGTATCGTGCTCTCATTGACTAGGGCGAGCACCAGGCGCACGGGTCCGCACATCGCGATGTTAGGCGGGGGGAGAGGCCGCAGCAGGCCTGCGAGCCGTCTCCCGCGTAACGACCTCCGCACGACTCGTCAGCTCCTCGCCGTCAGCACGACGCCCGCCCAGGGTACACACTATGTGCCCGGCGAAACGATCATGCGCCGTTCTCGAGTCCGTGGCGCGCCTGTATGGGGGCCAGCGATAATAAACGCGACGTCGATCCTCGCGTCCGGATTAAAGTCGCCCACAGCGGCGTAATCGAGGTACGAGCAGGCACAGGTCGTCCGCTCGGGGCCGGGGAAGCGTCCAAGTAGAGAAAGAAACCGCTCCGCCGCAGCTCCTCGTCGACACCAGCGGCGTCTGTAATCGAGGTGCGAGCCGGCACAGCTCGTCTGCTCGAGGCCATGAAAGCTGCGCCTGGGAAGGAGAAAGGAAAGCGATTGGCGGTAGCTCTTCCTCGACGCCACAGCGCGACGGGTCGATGATGGAGATGCCGACTGTCAGTCCCCGGCTGCGCACATCGCGAGACAGCCTGCGCCGTTCTTGAGTCCGTGGTGTGCATATATGGGGGCCGATGATAGGCAACGCGATGGTAGGTAGCCCTCGCGCTCCTTGATGCCATCCGCGGCGTCTTGCAATCGTATATCCGCGCGGGCACGGTCATCCGCTCGGGGCCAGGAAGGCTCCAAGAAGAGGTGGAAAGCGCTCGGCCGCAGCTTCTCATCGACACCACGGGCGACGGGTCGGATCGTGGAGATCCCGTCCCCGGCTGCCCACACGGCCCTGCGACGTTCTCCAATTTCTGGTGCGCCGGTAGGGGGCCTGCGCTGAGAAACGCTGCTCGAAGTTGTCCGAGGTCCGAGGGGGACAGGTCGTCCGCTGGCTTGACCCGGGGTCTAAGGAGCGGAAGAGCGAGCCTTTCCACCGCACGACAGTAGTGGAGAAGCATCCCTCCGCGCCCAGTTTCTGCCTGTGCCCGTCCTACGCAGTTCTCGAGTCGCGCAGGGCTTGTATGAGCCGCTGACGAGAACCAAACGCGCGCGACGGTGGTCCACGCGCGCCTCCTTGAAGGTACCCACGGCGCCCGGGGACAGAAGAGCTTGACCCGAGGTTCCACGGAAGTACGAGTCAATGCTTTCGAGGGCGGCTCGCTGCGTTAACGGGTTAGCTGCCGCTCAGGAGCGCGCGTGGAAAAAGCATCGACGCACCTCCGAGAACACTTCAATGGCACTCCCGTGTCAACCCTGGCACCGATTGTAGCACGCCCGCATTATTTGACGAGCCGCAAGGGCAGTAAAGCCACTGCGTTTGGACGCAAATGTACTTCGGCGGCTCTGAGTCCCGTTCAAGAGGTGCACGAGGTATCTGGTGAGCTCGATCAGAGCAGGTAACATGGAGCATTGAACATGGCCCACTATCATCACAATCATGCATGCGATGCTGGCCGCAATTTTGTGCGATACAGTTTGTGCAGGTGCAAGACGACGGTCTAACTGCTTCGTCTTGGTCCTTGGGTCAAGCAAGTCACTGATTTGAAGCGGGTGAGGCCGAGGTCAATCGACAGCACCCCGGGGTTAACGTTGTCGATTCCAAGGGATATACATGGGTGCGGACAACTTCAAGACTGGGCGAAAGCTGGTTACCGAAGTGGAGACGTTAAGCTGGGTGGATGTAAAACATACCACCTGGTAGCTTGGTGAGTGAGAAACAAGGCGAGTGAGAAACAAGTTGGCTCGCTGCAGCTGTAAGTATGTACAGACTGAAAGAGAAATTTGAAGCAAGCGGCAAGCCGCGGCCACGATCACAGATTCATGATGCCATCAGCACGCAATACTTGCCGCTTGACCATACCAAATTTTCAAGACTGTTCCCGGCTCGTCGACGTCCACCGAAAATTTGCCCTCCTGCCGCCAACAAACTCGCTCTTTCTCTACGTGCCCGGTACCACGTCCGACCTGACCCCGTCGTCGTCGACGTCGAGACAGATTATTTCGTGCACTCGCGTTTGTTACTTCCTTAAAGTTCCTGCTGGTTTTACCGCCGCTAGAAGCGCGAGCTTTCCACGGCGCTGCGCACCCGGCATGCAAAACGTGCACTCAATTTGCTTGCAATGTAATCTCACCTGAAACACAATGGATTACACGCGATGGATTCGAATTACCGACTCTCCTCCGGGTTCGAGCTATAGGAGGCCGCGTTTTTGACCCCCAGCCTGATGCCGAAGCCTGTAAGTAGGTGTCTTCGCTAATTTTGAAGCTTCTCTTAATCTAAAAGCCGCGTAATTTAGACACATTTAAATTTAACAACTACGCACCTGCGACTCACGAGACTGACTTCGGATTCCGAGCATACGGCGCGCATGAAGCGCCGGGATGCGGACTTTGCGCTGCGCTTCCCGCGAAATGAATCAGGGACGTGCTACATTTGCTACAACTTTTGCGTGCCTAAAGAATTTACATGGTTTGACGATACTGGTATATAAGCTCCTCCATCCTCTTGCGAATACTGGGCAGATCCAGTTTGGGCCCTCCCTGCCTTTCAACGAGGGCACGGATGTCGCTGTGGACGCTACGCTGCGATGTCGATCGTTGATACGCTTCGAACGCCTCTTCCAGTTCCTTCCAGGAAATCTTGCCCAACAAACGGGGCTGCAGCGCAATCTTGAATAGCTCCTCCAGCACCAGAATCAAGTCCACAGTATAGGTGATCAGGACACGTTGGACATCGGGCCTAGGAATTTATTGAGACGCTGTGAAACGACCATGTGTAACGTACGTGTTGCTCAAAATTGCATTCGAGATCCAGCTTACGAAGAAGTACGTGAGACCGAGGATGGCCACCGGCGGCGCGATTGCCGCCGTGACTGCGGTGCATAAAGTGACAAACTGAGAAATCTTCTCAATGTCTGGTGGGCTGAAAACACGGTCAAGCGGGACGGTTCAAGATAATCAAGAATCTGGGGCGTACGACTTTGGGTGGCTTTTTTCATGCATGTCTTGAACGACGTATAACATCAAATGTTTAAACTCGTCGCCGTTGAGAACCTGATAGATTGGAATAAATTCTGAGCACACTCATTCGCGCTGACCAGCTGCAGATGAACTCACAGTTTCTCCATCCCTCAGGTTCCAACACGCAACAATATCTTTGTGGACCTGCACGAGACATTGGCGCAGTAACATATCTCCGACTCCAGGGAGACTGCCACTCATTGTCCGCCAGTAATCTACCGATGAAACTTAGGAGTGAGTGCGTGCACGACGGACCGCGAGGTATGTGCCTACAACTCATGCCCTTTCTAGAAGATGTCAGCAGAATGTTTGAACCAGCAAGAATCGGCACATACGCAACACAAGCATCAATTTTGAGAGGTACGCTGGCTCGCTGTGCCACAGCCCACATGATCCACGCATCGCCCTTGAGACGCTCCTCCACTGTCTCGCGTGTCATCTTGACAAGCTCGGAAATGTTGTCGGTATAGTTCTTCCGAACTTCAGGGGAGGTCAGAGGACCCGGTTTGGTACGTTCGTTTCCCGCACCTGAAACGTTGATATAGCGCGGCATCGGAATCTTCAGCCGAGTAGCAGCGCTGCTGAGCGATTCCACGTAGCCATCGAAGTCTTTTTGTGCAAGCTTCAGCCTATTTTCACCGGTATACTTCCGTACAAGTCTGTCGTACTGAGTAAATACGACGACCACAGGGACTTGGGTTGAATATCAACAAGAGCACTTCCCACATCAAGAGAAGCGGCCCACTTTGAAGTTCGTCGGCACGTTTGAGGAACTTTTCGTCGCCGGCCTCCAGAACACGGGCTCCATCGGTCGGTGTGTGGATACAGAGCCTAATCAACCGGTCAACTCGGGATTGGAGGTACATATTAAACTTGCTACCATACGGCGTGCAGCCGCTCTTTCAGCTCGAGGCTAGTGGCACTCTTCCTCTGGAGGAAATCGCTGACAACATCGAATGTGTCCAATTTCGATGGCTCGAATCCTTTCGAGTCGTGCAGCACAAAACGTGGGTTTATTTCGGACGTAATTTCCTTGTCGATCTCGGCGTCTCCCGGGTTGAAATGTGACACTTTCTGAATAAAAATTCAAAGAGAATCCGACAGCCGACTGGGACTATACTCACCGCGTCATTGACCTGGAAGACATGGTCAATGAGTGATGATTTTCCTGCCCCGGACTAATTCGGTCAACGGCGAGGATTGGCTAGATAACAGAAAGATCCCACCCCTCCAACGGATACGATACGGAAACTGCCGCAGTGGAAGTTAACCGTGACACCACCCAGCATTGGGTGGAGTACTCACCGTTTACAGGTTTCGAGGATATCCTCGATGGTAGACTCTGTGGACATCGCAGGAGGCAAGGAGTGGGGGGGATCAAGGTGTGGATCGATAGCATGAATATCGCGCAGACCATTAGACAGTATTCTTATAGAATCAATGAGCTGTTAAGATCAGGATTCGCGGTTTGACACATTAAATGCAGATGCGTGTCCAAAATTCCAGATATAAGCCAGGTGTGGGGAATTCGAAAGATCCCATGGAAATTCCACTGGTCACCTGTGCGTCTTTAACTCCACCACTTCCTTCGTAGTAAAGTAGAAGGCTGTGGCCGCTAGCTGACTCCTCATTTTGAACTGGCGGGATTAGTATGTTCAAGTTGCGGAGTTCCTCCCGATTTCTCAGCCTTCAATGTTGATGATAATTCTTGGATGATTCAGCTGATTTCAATGTGCTTCAATCTTATCAGGAATTCAATCAGGCTAGTTATAGTTTGAGCGGCTTCTTACAGGTTCCATGCTGAACGTTCAAATTTAATTGCAGGGTCATGGGTCATGATCACCGGACCGGTCCCATGCCAAAGCAGCGGCTACTTAAATACCGAGTCATGGAGGGATGCTACAACAAAATGAAGTTTGCATCCCTGTTGAAACGTGCCAAGCCGAAGGCTCAAAAGGAAACCAACTTCTCTCCTCCCACTCTTATTTCCTTTGCTCAGATAGATTCCACAGGAGGCCGCTCCCCTCAGAGAGCTTCCAGACATCCAATTTCGTGTGCTTATTGCTGGAAGGGCAAACGCAGGGAAGACCTCTATCCTGCAGAGGGTGTGCGAGACCACAGAGAGTCCGGAAATCTACAGGATCAAGGTTGTCGATGGAAAGGAAACCCGGGAGAAGGTCGTCTAACACATTCCCATGGAACTCTGATACTGAGAGCTTGCCTTTAGATCAATCATCTGGGTCCTACTTCTGAGGTGCGCGGATCCCCCCCCTTGTCGAGACTTCTGACTCTTTGTGCAGCGTGGTCAGCACACCATCTCAGATGAGTTGATATTTGCGAATCACAAGGGTTATGTATTCCATGACTCCTGCGGATTCGAGAGTGGCAGTACCGATGAGCTGCAGCATGTCCAAGCATTTGTGGGTGACAGGTCACAAAGAAAAAGACTTGAGCAACGATTGCATGCAATCTGGTTTGAATTATTCTATCACTGGATACTTTATTTAGTCTTATGATTTTCTTTGAAGGTACTGCATTCCAATGGACAATCATCGTCCAGGCCTGGACATTGCTCCGTTCTACAATATCTGCCTAGACAAGAATGGTGTGTGATTCTTGGAGCATTATATGAGTTTCTGATGCAGGGTTCCAAGTTCCTGTTATCCTGCTTTTTACCAAATATGAGGCCTTCAGGCGTAATGTGCAGATTGACCTGGATCCGGAGGAGGAGGCAGAGGATTTGGAAGATCTACAGTGTCGTGCAGATCGTGAATGTCAGGAAATCTTCGACACCCAATACTTGAGCCGAATCGGTGAAACACCATTTGTGCGGCTCGAAGGTGAGACCGCAAAACATCTGTGTTGCTTGATTCTTGAGAATTCACAGGGATGGATAAACCAAGTCAACCTTGTGACGAGCTTCTCAAAGCAACCATGGAGGCCCTGAATCCTGCTGCCGTTGGACTCATGCTTTTAACGGTGCAAAAGGAGAATTTGAAACTCAGTGTACAGCACGCGGTGAACCGGTGAGTGCTACAGAACTGGGCCTACCAGATGTTTCAACACAAAGCAGTGCTTTGGTTGTTCAAAATTCAGAGAGAAAGAAAAGTGAAAATTTCATGAAGGGATGTTTGGTTGCATTTCCCATGCTTTGGGTGGGTGGCGCAGCCAAATTTGAGTTGTTACTAATGCACTGCTCTGATCGGAATCAAATGTTCAGGTGGTGAGTTCCACAATTAGCTGTTTCACTGGTCTGCTTGCTGAGACAATGCCTGGCACTGTTGGTTAGGATGTGAGTCCCTCCTTTGGCTGTTCCACTGGCCTGCTTGTTGAGACAATGCATGGCTCTGTTGTTCAGCTTGTGAGTCCCTCCTTTGGCTGTTCCCCTGGTCTGCTTGCTGAGATGATGCCTGGCACTGTTGGTTAGGATGTGAGTGCCTCCGTGGCCATTCCATTAGTTTGCTTGCTGAGATGATGCCTGGCACTGTTGGTTAGGATGTGAGTGCCTCTGGCCGTTCTGCTGGTCTGCTTGCTGAGACGATGCCTGGCACTGTTGGTTAGAATGTGAGTCTTTCATTTGACCATTCTGCTGGTCTGCTTGCTGAGACAATGCCTGGTACTTTTGGTTAGGATGTGAGTCCTTCTTTTGACCGCTCCACTGGTCTGCTTGCTGAGACAATGCATGGCTCTGTGATTCAGCTTGTGAGTCCCTCATTTGGCCATTCCCCTGGTCTGCTTGCTGAGACGATGTCTGGCACTGTTGGTTAGGATGTGAGTCCCTGCTTTGGCTGTTCTGCTGGTTTGCTTGCTGAGACAATGCCTGGCACTGGTGGTTAGGCTGTGAGTCTCTCCTTTGCCGTTCTGCTGGTCTGCTTGCTGAGACAATGCCTGGCTCTGCTGTTCAGGCTGTGAGTTCCTCCTATGGCTGTCCCACTGGTCCACTTGCTGAGAGAGATGATGCCTGGCACTGTTGGTTAGGATGTGAGTTCCTCATTTGGCCGTTCCGCTGGTCTGCATTCTGAGTCAATGCATGGCACTGTTGGTTAGGATGTGAGTTCCTCGTTTGGATGTTCCGCTGGTCTGCTTGCTGAGACAATGCCTGGCTCTGTTGTTCAGGCTGTGAGTCCCTCATTTGGCCGTTCCACTGGTCTGCCTGCTGAGACAATGCCTGGCTCTGCTGTTCAGGCTGTGAGCCCCTCCTTTGGCTGTTCCACTGGTCTCCTTGCTGAGACAATACCTGGCTCTGCTGTTCAGGCTGTGAGTCCCTCATTGGCCGCTCCACTGGTCTGCTTGCTGAGATGATGCATGGCTCTGTTGGTTAGGATGTGAGTCCCTCATTTGGCTATTCTGCTGGTCTGCTTGCTGAGACAATGCCTGGCACTGTTGTTCAGTTTGTGAGTCCCTCCTTTGGCCATTCCACTGGTCTGCTTGCTGAGACAATGCATGGCTCTGTTGGTTAGTTTGTGAGTCCCTCCTTTGGCCATTCTGCTGGTTTGCTTGCTGAGACAATGCCTGGCACTGTTGTTCAGTTTGCGAGTCCCTCCTTTGGCTGTTCCACTGGTCTGCTTGCTGAGACAATGCATGGCACTGTTGGTTAGGATGTGAGTCCTTCATTTGACTGTTCCGCCGGTCTGCTTACTGAGACAATGCATGGCACTGTGATTCAGTTTGTGAGTCCCTCCTTTGGCCGTTCTTTTGGTCTGCTTGCTGAGATAATGCCTGGCACTGTGATTCAGCTGGTGAGTCCCTCATTTGGCTGTTCCATGGGTCTGCTTGCTCAGATGATGCATGGCTCTGTTGTTCAGGCTGTGAGTCCCTTGTTCCGCTGGTCTGCTTGCTGAGACAATGCCTGGCTCTGCTGTTCAGGCTGTGAGTCTCTCACTTGGCCGTTCCACTGGTCTGCTTGCTGAGAGGATGCCTGGCACTGCTGTTCAGGCTGTGAGTCCCTCATTTGGCATTCCACTGGTCTGCTTGCTGAGATGATGCCTGACTCTGCTGTTCAGGTTGTGAGTTCTTATTTGGCTGTTCCATTGGTCTGCTTGCTGAGACAATGCATGGCTCTGTGATTCAGCTTGTGAGTCCCTCATTTGGCTGTTCCCCTGGTCTGCTTGCTGAGAAGATTCCTGGCACTGTTGGTTAGGATGTGAGTCCCTCCTTTGGCCGTCCCACTGGTCTACTTGCTGAGACAATGCCTGGCACTGTTGGTTAGGATGTGAGTTCCTCGTCTGGCCGTTCCGCTGGTCCGCATTCTGAATCAATGCCTGGCACTGTTGGTTAGGATGTGAGTTCCTTGTTTGGCCATTCCACTGGTCCGCATTCTGAGTCAATGCATGGTACTGTTGGTTAGGATGTGAGTTCCTTGTTTGGATGTTCTGCTGGTCTGCTTGCTGAGACGATGCCTGGCACTGTGGTTCATGTTGTTCAGGACTTTGTGAGTTCTCTGATCTACTCCTGTGCACCCTGACACTGTGTTCCCAACCTGCCGCTTCAGAAAGTGAGCTTTTTATCTGCCTTCATTTATGTAGTTGATATGATTTTCTGTGATCCAGCCAGTGAGCTACCTGCCCGACACACTCCTGGTGACACATCTCATTTCTCTAGTTTGTCAGTTCTTTGCCTCATCTCCTCCTTCCTCCCTAAACTATCCATTCTCTTGCCATAATGTCATCCAGCACACAATGGTTTCCTTGATCAAGAACTTTGTAAAAAAGGTCTGTTGTCTTCTTCTCTCCTTACATCCCGCCATCCTCATCTGCTGTTCAGGCTGCTCCATCCAACAGGGTGAAATACGGGATTATTGGTATTCAATTTAATACCTGGTCAATCAGTTGTTCAATTCAAGCTGGACAGTCACAGTCATTGTTCTCCGCCATGCTGCATTGACATATGCAAAATCTTGGATCACCCCTGCAGAGGCATTCCAGCAGGCCTGCACCTTATATTTCAAGTCTGACACCCCTGTCAATGTTGAACAATGGTTCATCGCCTCTCCGGATCCCACCGAGGAGGAAATGATCGAAATGATCCTATCTTGTAAGTCCCGTTTTGCACCCATATTCCTCAGCTGAATGATACATCCGAACTCTAGGCGAATTTTGATGCACATTCCCCAAATCCATGCTTCCTGTATGTAGTATTAGTCCACGGCCATTCATGTACTTCCGGATGATGATATGTTTTGTGTTGGGTTCATTCCCCGTTCTGAGAAAGTTTCGCAATTTATGCTACACATGCCAAGATGAAATACTAGTAAGTTAGGCTTAGCTTACCAGGACTTTCGCAAATGTGTTGTACCCTCGCACATAAGGACTTCAACCTGCAAACTTGAATCCGGGAATGCAACAATTTAGTCCATGGTACATCACTGGCAGATCCGAGGATATAATAAATGGGATAGCTTGAACCACAGTTTTGAGTCAAAGAAAGCATTGCCATTCTCGCGGAAGATGTACAACCGGTATACATTGCCAGAATTGGTCAAACTCCACCTCGAAAAGAGTTTCAATATATTCAGGACTTGATGCAACAGATACAAGGAGAATCTCTACGAGTGCAGCGGTATACCAATGCCTCAAGGATGAGTTAATTTTTTGAGTTGTTTCAAAAAATGATCTTCCCCGCATCCAGCGCCACGCGCGGCACATAAATTCCTCCCCGGATGTCGACGCCCAGAAGAAGGGAGGGAAGAATCCACGCAGATAATTTTCGTGCAGCGGCTTCTCGTCAAATGTGCCCGTATCCGATGCCCAACGCAAGCATTCGGCTCGTTCGAAAATTTTGGATCGAATTTCGGTCCCGGTGACGACGAATGAAATGGAGGTGCAATATTCAAGGTCTCGACCCATACTGAATTCGTACCCGAATGCGGTGGGCGGGTCATCAGCAGCGACATGTGCTCCATCCAGAACGAAGAATGGATGAAATTCCAAGCCCAGGTGGGTCCGGATGGCGCGGAAAGCTGTATATAGGAGATATTCGCAAGTATACATCCAGGTTCCTCGAGGGCAGTGATCAAATCGTCGAAAATGTCCAGACGATCTCCCAAATGGGGGCAGAGTGAAAGGAGCAGCCATGTGGTTATGTGGTTCGCTGCATTGCCCATCTCCGCCGCGATCTCCAGGAACATCTTGATTATGAGCAGGTGCGCAAGAAGGCTTCGCTGAGAACGCCGATATGCTGGTAGGCGGTTGTACTCGAGTTTGTCGGCAAAATAGGAAGAGGCAGCGTTGAGCGTCCGTGAATCGCTTGCGAGAGTTTCGTTGGCGATGCAGTTCCGGTGGTACGATACGAGGCCCCTGGATTCTTGTTTTGACGCGAAATATCATCGAGGTGTTAATCACCACGTTGGCGTTGAGACGGTCAGGAGTGCGATTCGTGTGCAGAGAATGGGCCACGAACGTTCCCTTCCCTTTCACAAATATATTTTCAACGCGATTTTCAAGGACAGAGTCGTTGACGAAGTGTATTAAATCTTTCAGTACGACCGTTGTTGCGCAAGGTCGGTATTTTCTTTGATGGTTAACGGTGTCCGAGCCTGGAGGCTCGGAATCCGGAGACCAGTTTAAGAACAGCTGACCAGATTCTCGGTGAGCAGAGGGTGTATATCCCTCGGTACGCATTCCCGGGTTCTGGAGAAGGGTAATAGACAGTGAAAAGGGGGAGAAAATAAGACTGGAGTTGAATTTTTGACAGTAGAAATTAGCGTGGACCTCCTTTATCATATCGTGAAGAGCAGGTTCACGGCGAAGCACGTCCAGACAAAAATCCTCCGCCGTATAGCGAAGATTCAGCAGGGAGCTTGGCTCAGACGAAAATGTGTCGGCGATATGCGTTAGTTCTCTGGCTACGTCACCAATATCGCCTAGATTAAGTAGGGAATTCTTCAAGCAAGGACAGGCCTTTCCGAGTCCTCAATGGCGAAGAATCAGCGGCGACCGGCGGGGAGTCGGCTGAGAGCTTCGGAGAGATTGGGATTCAGAGAGATTAATTGCTTGGTGTGATGAGGATCAAAGTGGGTCTGAGGACGTTCTGTTGTGTGCCACAGTGGAGGCTAGCGGCCGATGCGTCAGGGAATGAAGCGAATTGTGAGGGAGGCAGTTGAGGCCGTGGCATGCCACCAGATCAGAGAATTCCTTTTCTGGCGAAACATTCTCGTGCGCTCCCTCCCTGTTTTGGCCGCTTTCTCTGGCCTTCGTGTTGCGACGGTGCCTTAGACCCAAATGACTTTGTCTTCGCTGCTTGTTTTCTCGGAATATGACGTGGACCACGCCTGTCGAGGCCGCGCGCCTCGTCCGCCAGGCGGCCTCCAAGAAGAATATGCTACCTTCCCCGGGTCTCCATCGTCCCGTTTGCATCTCAATTGCAGGGACACCTTGCCATGAAATGATCCGGGTAGATTTGTAGAAGGGGCAATTGTGGTTTGGACTTATGGGTTCCATGTACGTTTCTTCCCGAGAATTGTTTGCATCTGTGCTCGCTGGCACTTCTGCAGGTCTAAGAGACGTGATCTTGCCTATGTGCCGAGCTGACCTCAGCTGCTCTGCGTGGCGGTCGTACCTCGTGTCTTCGCTCCCGGCACATCCATCTCTGCCTCGTCCGCCTCTCGTGCAGCCCCGTGCGCCCACCACGTAGAGCATCCCTTCCCATCCCCATCGCCGCCGTGGATCCGACCGCAGACTCGACTTGTGGGTGGCGCACGACCGCTCGATATTTTCTCCCGCCGTACCCCTAGTCTGTATCCAGCATTCGGGACACGTAGAGGCCGTGCGTCATGCGATGGGCCCGTGGCGCGGCGACTCAAGCTACTCGATCGCGGGCGGCCCAACCATCGGGAGTCAGCGTGCGCCGGGCGCTTGGCGACGACCGAGCCCTCATTCCGTGGCAATCACGGCGTCCCCAGCGGGGGGTCCGCATCGAGAGTGGGCACGGGGTCGGGTCGGGTCGAGCACGGAGGGGCTGGGCACGACAACCCGCAAGTCGTGCGCCAGCGCACGCTGCGATGGCCCCCTTGTCTACCAGCGCAAGCCGCAAGGACACCGGACGCAGAGGCGTACGACACCTCGCGGCAGGACGGGGACTTCCGCTGACGCTCCCGCGCACCCACCGCGCTCCAGCTCGCAGCGTTCAGGCTTTCCTGCTCCCAAGACCTTCCCCCGCTCCCTGGCTACGCTCCAAACTGTGCGGCGGCCCAGCGCACGTCAATCTACTTCTTGTCGGGTGTTTGCGCTCGGCTGCGGCACTTCGAGCGGCTCGCGCCGGCGCTCGCGGACGGCGGGGTGGAGGTGATGATCGCGCGCGGACAGCATGGTCGAGAGCAGGCCGCCACTGGTGCTGATGTGGTCGAGCGGCATATCCCTCCCTAGCAGCGCACATAGAAAGACAGCGGACGCAGCCGACGTACGCAGAAATGCACAACGACGGGCAGACCCTCCGCAGTGCTCTTACACACCCACCGCGTTCCAGCTCGCGCTCAATGGCGAAGGGACTTTCCCTCTCGCTTCCCTATCCCCCCCGCTCCCGTTTGCTTCCCACTCTGACTCTGCGGCGGTGAAGAGCCCGTCGATCTACTTCCTGTTGGGCGATCGCGCAGGGCTGCAGCACTTCGAGCGGGTTGCCCTGGCGCTCGCGGACGGTGGGGTATCGCGCAAGGACGGCATGCCACTGATGCCGATGTTTTCGAGCGGCATGGCCCAAGGGGTGCGCGCTCGCGCTCGAGGCTTCCAGCGAACGTTCCCTCTCCTTTCCCTCCCCCCACTCCGGCTGCGCCCCCAACTGTGCTTCACGTCGCGCGAGATGCCGGCGTTCGAGCTTCGCCGCGGCACCTTGCGCGGTTCGCGCTCGGGTACGGTAGCGGGGTTGGGCAGTGATCGCACAAGGAGGATACGAGGGGGTCGGACTGGAGCGCGGCCTTGCCCGCCACCAGCAGGGGCCGGCCGCAGACGAGGTCGACGCGGAGCTTATGGCCGCGCAGCGACCCGGGTGTATTGACGACGCTTCCTGTCAATACACGCCCTCCATGCGCACACCGCGTTCTAGCTCGCGCTCGAGGCTTTCTTGCCCATGAGCCTCCTCGCGGCGTTGCCGGCGCCGGACGAGAATGACGCGGAGGCGTACGCCACCGCGTAGCGGGACGGGTAGATCCTCCGCTGTCGCTCCTGCAGGGCATACTGCGTTCCAGCTCTGGCGCTCGAGCCGTTCCTACGGATGTTCCTCTCCTTTCCCTTCCCTCACCCCCAAGGCTAGAAGGAATTACTTCACGTCACACGAAATGACGGCATTCGAGCCCGGCTGCGGTACTTCGACTGGTTCGCCCGCGGTGGGGGGCGGTGGTCGTCCCAGGCGGGCATGCAACATGAGCAGGAGCGGGCCCCACTCGCTCTGATGTGGTCGAGCGACACGGCGAGCGCGACCTTGCCTCCGCCAGCAGCGACGCCGTTGGTCGCGGACGAGGACGACGGAGCCGTACGACACCGCACGGGACGTGAGGATTATCAGGACGCTCCATTACACACCCTGCGCGTCTGCCCCACGTTTTGGCTCTTGTCACTAGGGCCTTCCCGCCCAAGGACCGGTTCCCCTCCCCTGTTCCCCTCCCCGCTTCCGACTCCGCCATTTCCGCCTTCCGCTCGCGGCCGCTGCTCGATAGGCGCTGCGAGGACGAAGATGATCTGCCTCGTGTCGACAGACTTGACGGCATTCGCGCCCAGGCCGACGCGGGGGATGGATGACGCGCAGTGGGTCGCGCTCGAGTGTGGCGGCCATTCAGGTGCGGGTAAAGGGGGGGGCGCTCGCGAACAGCTTTGGCTGTGGCTTGAGGCCGTCCTTGGCCGTCCACTGGAGATGCTACGAGAGATATGTACTACTGGAATTTTGGTATCTTCCACGTCACCTACACATATTGCTTCATCAATTTTATATCCGTTTGTTGTATACGGGACATGCCCCATTGGCCACGTTACACAATACCAGGGGCGAAATCGTTAGCACATCCTAGGAATGAACGGAGAAATTCGCATACCCCATCTCTTGCCGATATTGCCAAGATATCTCGCGCACGCAATACAGTACATGGTGTGAAGGACTACACAAGCTTGGATTTATCGACTATGCTAAGGACCGCGCCCTCGCTTTGCCTTTTCCCTTGCCGGTGGGTGGTAAGTCCTTCTTCTGCGTCTCAGACCGGAGAACCCGCGTAGTGGGTTCAGGTGTCTTCGCCTTCTTTTTTGTCCTGCTTTTCGCAACTTCAAGCTCGCCCTCGCCATCGGACCCAACAGGGAAAGAATTCTGCCGTTTCGTTTCGCGCCCCTTGCCCTTACCCGTCTCGGGGCTTTCCTTCCTCTTGCCGAGGACACCGGCGACGATGCTCCCGATGATTTCGGAGGGCGATACGGCCGCCGTGAGCTCGCGGAATGTCTCTATGGAAAGGCTCGCGTGAGGCGCAGCTTTCTTCGAGGGCGTTTTGAGGTTGATCTGGTCGTGGAACGATGTGACCACGCGAAGCACGGTCGAGGTCGTACTCTTAGATTTACCGGAGCCGGCATCCACGCTACAATCTCGTCCGCACTTTCGGCGATGGACCCACGGCGTCAGAACCGGCGACCACGGAGTAGCGTGTGCGGCCGTCTTCGGTGGCATGCAGCTCCACAAGTCCCGCCGGCTGTTTCGCCCATGCCGGGACGGCCTTTGAAAATGTGAAGACATCCGACACTGCGCGCTCGGAGTTAAATGCGCCGGAGAAGTAGAAGGCAAGGCACTTGGCGAATGATTTTGCCGTGTGCGGAGGGTGACGCTGGAGGCTGGCGAGGTAATTGTGGGAGGTGGCAGGAGTAGAAGAGCGTGATTCGCGTGGTTCATTCATTGACAGAGTGTTGCACCTGCAAGAACGATAGGTTCGTCGACGACGATTCTCGTCATTTTGCTGTCAGCGAAACGCGCAAAGCCCAGAGACACGGCTTCTATGTTGATAGGGCCAGCCATCTGTGGGGGTCGCTGTGCGACAAGATAGGTGAATAGAGCATCCTGAACGAGGTCTCGAGTTTCGGAGTCTGGGATAGAATTAGCGGTATTCCAGAAGAAAAAAAGGTGAGGGCTAACGAGCGGGGTAGTGGAGAAGCGAAAAAAACATTGCCTATAAGGATTGCGTTACTGTCAGCAGGCAATATCCAGGGGGTACTGCGTTCGTCTTCAATAAACTCCTCGGCATCAGTCGGTTTAAATTTCGAGAGATCATCGATATAGCGATTGAGCATGCTGTGCGGTCTTTGGAAGTTGAACACCAGGAGTTCGGTGATCAGCGATGCTGTGTAGCGGTGCCTATTCGAAGGTTAATGCTCAGGTATTATCCTTGAAAATCGCACACACCGGCCCCGAGCCCATTCCCACACGCGGTCTAGAAATTCCTCGCCAGGTTTCGTATCGAGAAGTGGCAAGAAGCGCCGCAAGTATTTCTCGTGAATAGCCCGCTCGTCAAATGCGCCAGTGTCAGACGTCCAGCGCACACATTCCGTGTACTGCGGTTCCTCGAAGATCCCGCCACGACGAAAAAAACTGAATCCTTGGGAATGTGGCTTTCCCAAGTATCGAGTAATAGCGGACGCCTGCCCTCCTCCGCGTGAAAAGCTTTGGGAAAGCCCGCGGCAGCCTTTTGAACTTCATCCGGGATCACAAAAAGATGCAAATCTGACCCCAGAACCTCGCGGATGCCATCAATCGCATCTGAGATGCTTTCCTGCATGTCCCGATCTTTGTTCCCCCGAAGAAAGAAGATCATTCGGGTGAAAAGGTCGGAATCTAGGCCAAAACCAGGGGCGAGTTGAAGAATCAACCATCTTGTCTTGTGCTCCTCCGTTATTGGACCCTCCTTGGCGATGTCGAGAAACACCCGAAAAAATAAGAAGGCGAGCGAGTAGCGCCTCGCTGAAATGCCGATGGGATAGTAGATGATTGTACTTCAGTTCCTGGGCAAAATCCGCCGAACCGGAGGAAAGGTATTCCTGGAAATGGCCGTCGCCGATCATATCATTGAGGACGCAAGAAATGACCATAGAACCGAGAGAACTGCTGTCTTGCACCATCGTAAAATAAAGGCCCCATTCTCGGCAGAGGCCTTCGAAGAGCAGCCTAGTTTTTCCCGATCCTGAGGTGTTTACCAGCACACTGAAGGGGGATACTATCAAAAGTCATGTTCACAGATGCTCAACCGAACGCACGTTTTCTTCCCTCGAACGAACATATTGTTGACGCGAGAAACAAGGATCGGATCGTCACCGAAGGTTCCTAAATCCTTTAGGATTATTAAGAGCTTTCCCTGGGGACTCAGGGCGGCGGATAATTGGAGCGGCTTCGCATGGTCGAGCGCAATGTTATCCGTCGCCTTATATTGGGGGGCCGAGCTGTGAAGAGGGTTCTCGGAGTTTATGAACCCTACAAGAACTCTCGCCCAGCTTTCGGCAATGTAGGTCTCCGAATTAGCACTGTTTCAGACTTATTAGGATGATTGTGGATGGAAAAGATCGACACGACACACCTGAGTTTCGTATATCTGTATAGTTACTGTCTGTGTGTGCGCGCTTCGAAATTTCGTGCAGCGCCGGTTCACGGTTCAGAAAATTGAGACATTTCTTGTCAACCAAAAAACATTTATCAAGTGGTGGTCCGGGCAGCAGCCAGTTGGCAGCCAGTAGGTCGCGACGACGGTAGAAAGAGCTTTGGCAGCGCCTGTGATGTCCTCGAGATCAGAGAATTTCGCTAGTATAGCTAGCCCTTCCTCCAGCGTTGGGAATCGCATAGTTCAGTGGAAGCGAGACGACGCCACATCCGAAGGCATCACACGGCTTGATCACATAATTTGATCCCATCATCACACCTCAACAACCATTGACCTTGAACCAACTCACCTGATCGAGCTGAGTTGGCTGCACCGACTCAACTCGCATCGCCCCGCGGCAACACTACGGGAAAGTTACCCTCGGGGAATTATTAAATATGTGTCTCCCGAGGCGGCCCTGGCATCTGAAATCCGCCACAGCGGTAACGACGTAGTCTCTCGTAACCAGACGCATCAACAAAATTTGAGCTCGTAAGTACCTTATTCGATATTATGGGCCCCGTCGTGGGCCTGCTTCCGGATTGGAAATTGCAGATATTACCTAAGCGAGGAACGGGCGTGTTGACGTTGTAGCGTCTGTTTAGAGAGACTAGATATTACCGAGACGGCGCTGGACTTCAGTAAACTGTCGTGTACTCACAGTACGATCTTTTGTGATACAACCATCGAGCGCGCTGTGCGGTGTTTATTAATAACCAAAGTCCATGGACAGCGATACAGAGTAGGAATCACAAGTTGTTTGAGGTCAACTCCAGTTTGATTATTATTCCGACACGCAGGGTACGAAGGAACAGGCGAATAATTGACCCAAGGCAGAGAGAAGAAACAAAAGTTATTAGTAAACCGCCGAGGGATGATCAGGCCCTCGACGGCAAGAATAGATTAAGTATTGAACATAAGAGAGAGAGAGGGGGGGGTATGGACGCCGACCAGCGAGCGCGAACCGAGATTAAATTGGATGCGAGATGCTGGATGAAAGACGGACGCAGATGGCCTAGTGCCAGATGGGGACGAAACGATATTGAGTGGTGCATGAGAAAAGACGAATCATTGTGCAAATCATTGTGCAAAGAGGGCGCGGGGGAGAGGTTGGATAGTGGCGACGCCGTTCTCCTTGTTCGCGCGCTTGTTGACGAAGGGGGACCGCTTGGTGTTGACCACAGACGTCCGCTTGAAGCTGTCCAGAGAGATTTCTTGGTCGCGGGAACGCTTAAAATGGCCGCCCGGTGAGAAGACATGCTGACGTTGGCGGTCTTAGAAGCACCGAGAATGGCGGGTGTGGGTCTACGGGTCCCTGCGCGCACAGGCATCCAGGAGTGCTCGCTCGGGCGCACCATGCGCAGGCCGTCGAAGTCGAACAGTTCGTGGGAGGTGTCGTCATCCGAGTCCTCGCTGTCGCTGTCGTGGAGCTGGTATGCCTTGAACACGAACTGGGCGAGGGTTTGGGCGAGGGAGGCTGCGCAGTGGCAGGCGCGAGGAGGATGGGGCCGGCCTTCAGACGAGAGACGGGGAAGATATGGGCAGAGACGGGTGCAGGGAGCGGCGAAGCGAAGAAGACGACAGTGCGCAGCGGCGAGGGCCCGGGGCGAACACGGGCTTCACGGGAGCCAAAACGCACGGAAACGGGGTTGGGGCCGAGATGGGTCATCTTCTACAAGGTACAATTAGTCTCAGATATGAGGAGAGTTGGAAGAACGTACTAAGACTAGTTTGGAGCCCGTTAGAGACACGACCGGGACGGGTGCGATACCCTTCGCTTTCTGAGACAGAGAGGAGTCAGACGCGTTATATAAATGGCAGGGGTGGCACATACGACGGGGAGCTTAGCGCGTGCTGCGACGAGCACGGCGGCGGCAGCTTTTTGTTTTGTCTGCAGGAGATTCAAGGGTCAGGGATGTACGAAGGAGTCAAAATGAAGCACATACGCTCATAACGTGGGACTGCTCATGGACAGCAATGGACGAGGGCTTCGACGCCGCCTGCAAAGGGGAACGATGTCAGATATAGATGCGAGATCATCATATAAAGACACACACGCACTTCGATATCCATGACGCGTGCGCGCCGCTCGGCGACTTTGTCGCCGATATGGAGAGCCACCAGATATAGTCCACACATCACGACGACCACAACAATGAACACCGCGAGCCCGATTATCTGAGCGGCGTTGAAGGCAGGAGAAAAAGGAGGAGGGGAGGGTAGAGCGGGCATGGCGCGAGATAGGTAGAGGATAAAACTCAGGGAGCTATGGGAGAGGGGCAGAAAATTGCTGCCCTCACCCAAAAATCGCACTTATTTTATACCTTTCCCGCGGGTGCTAGGAGAATGCTATACCCGCTTACGTTGGCTTCCCGACCGTCATGGGTCCATGTCTTGTCTCGGGGAGCTCGTCTTCCGTGGCGGGTCTCAGACTCAGCAAGGATCGGAGACGGAAGCAACACGGAAGCAAATGACTATTCAAGAGAGCAAATAAGACGAAGCGACGAGTGCGCGTCGTCCGAGTGACTAGTAAAGGCAGGGGACATAGCAGGGTGGTGGAGGAAGAAAGCCACGTCCGTTTTAGTGCCGCCGAATGGCCCGAATCGTGATCCCGTAATTTTGATCGCCGAACTCTGTTGACTCAGCTAGCTCTCTATGTTCCAAAACAACTCACCCGCAGTCCGAACGCAAATGATGTATGCACGACACTCGTTTAATTACAGTAAAAGAATGCACCCAAAACTTTTAACACCGGACCGGGAATGAGTCTTGAGGTAGGGTTCGGCTTCGGAAAATCCGAGTCGGGAGGTTGTGCCCGTGAAATTCAGGGAGAAAAGGTCGAAAATCAAAGATAAATACCCCCAGCCCATACTAATTCTGCCCGTCCCACTGCCTAACACGCAATGCATACTGTCGCCCGTGCGCAAATTCTCGTCATAAACTTGGCTGCCCAGTCTATGTGGCTCAACACGTCGCTCGACACAATGCTGCACGCCTCCAGCGTTCACCACTCGACAATCATGATCCACCCGAGTCTAGCCGATATTTCTACACCACCGTGTGCTCTGATCCTATCCGGATGGCGATGAGAAACAATCAATAGTGGAATTTGCGCCTGTGGAGCTCCAGCGTGATTTACAGTGATAAAGTGAAGGTACTTAGTAGATAGGACCCAACACCTGAATCACTACGGAGGTCGATCCGTGTTTCAGTTGCCATGAGAAAATATCTCACCAGTCTCCCCAATTCAACAGCATATCAAGCACCGAGTAAATGAGGCAATCGGTGTTTTGTAGTACCGGAGGCTCGAGAGCTATGCATTTGCAATTGGGTGCCTTGCCGGCCCATGATTTGAGCTGGGACGTCGTGTCGGGCATACTAATTCACCTGATGTATAATCACCACTCCTACATGATTATTCCAGGATTGTGCGACCCGAAACGAACACGAAAATCAAAGGTCAAATGCACCAAGCCCATATTGATAGCGCTGTTTCCAACTACCAACGCGCAATGCGTATCGTCTGGTGCGCAGCCTCTCCTCGATAACCTTCGTGGCCCACTTGTTGTGGCCGGAGAGGGAGAACTCGACGCGCTGCACGCCCTCCAGCGCCGCGAGGCGGGGCCAGTCCAGGAGGTCCAAGTCCGCGCGGGATGGTAGCTCGACGACAAGCACAATGCGCTCAAGGACACGGGAATTGAGCTGGGAGAGGAGCGCGGGGAGCCACGCAAGGTCGGCATCTCGATAGCAGAGGATACCGGTAATCTGGAGCGTGCGCAGCCCAGTAGTTTGTGAGAGGTCGGGGACTGCGAGGGCATCAATGAGGTGCCGGTCATAGGGAGATGAGCAGACCTACGCTGGGTTATATCAGCATCGTATACGATCAGGTGCTCGAGGCCCGGGCCGAGGGTGCGCAGAACGGTGGAGACGAGGGCGATGTGCCCTCCGTATAGCTGGCCGATCGCAAGGCGGCGGATGCACGGATGAGAGGGCAGCCAGCGCATAACATGGATCATGTTAACGCGATTGACGACGACATCGATGAGCTTTCCGCGGGGGTGTGCTTAATTGGCGGTGTGTCTTGATCCTCATTATACAAAGGCAAAGCTACTGCAACCAGAGCGAGGCGGCGTAGCATCGGCAAGGTGTCGTGGATCTGCAGGAGCTGCGTGAATGAATCAAAGTGAAAGGAACTGAGCTCCAGCTCGGTGACGCTCGAGAAATTCTGCGCCAGAGCGGTGAAGAACGCGGGGAGAAGGAGTTCGTGGTGGTAATCGAGGCGAAGATATTTCACGTTTTGGAGCCCAGTGAAGCGCTGTAGATCGACATTGAATTGGAATGCATCCTCGCCGTCGAATCTGTCATCGACGATGTGGCTCTCCAGATTCAGGCGTCCGATATAACCGTTCAGTCGCTGGCTGGCGAGCAGCTCACAGAACCGTAGAAAATTCATCCGATGTACGTGGATTGCAGCGGCGTTTTGAAAAAGGTGGTAGGTGGCAGATGCGTGCCAGGTGCTGCACACCAAAGTGCACGCCGATAAAGTGTGTCGATCGTTGTAGAGATGGTCAATGATGTAGTCGTGGAGTTCAGACGGAAATCTGGCACTAATATCCCGCGAAAGGGACGAAAGAGGATTGGCGAAGAGAGGATTCAGGCGCTGCTTTATCTTTTTCGTGAGTTTCGGCATTGGGCAGTCAGCTGTTGGAGGATCGCTTCGTTAGCTTAAGCTCTGGCTCTCTGGCTATGCATATAGAGCGCTCACCTGCGTTCGTTGGTTCCCTCGGAATTTTACGATGAGAATTGGGATCAAGGGATCATCGAAACACGACCACACCCTTTCGCGGCTCCTCACTTTTTACTCGCGTGTCGTCTAGTCCATGCGCTCAGCACTGCATCATCTAAGAGATCAGCATCGTTCCAATGGAGAGCCAGTGAGTTTTATTATTTATTTATTTTGTGGATTACTGGCTGGCATCGATATCGTGCACGGATCTCCAGATATATCCAAGGGTCGCATGCCAGTGGAACACCACTGATTCGGTGCTGGATGGGCGGGCGCATAACGCCGACGGAGGCCCCGAAGTGCAGCAGGTCAGCATGCCACTTGCCAGTCATTGCTGGCGCTCGGCGCTCCCACTTTGGGGGCTCATGGAAGGCTGCGCCGTTGAGCGGGACATCCGCTGCTACCTAGATATGCTGGCTTTTTGGCTCATCCCTCGGCCATGCCATCCTCCGACTCGTTTCCGACGCTGACTCGTCTTCTTCAGCATACCTCACGGACAAATCGGAGTGGGCCTCAATTTGCACACGACAGGACGTAAAGCTCACGGCGATGTGGTGCGTGTTCCTTTCGTTATCAATATGGCACGAGAGCTGCGTGGATGTGACGTGCATTTTGTTGCGGAGCGTACCTTCCCGTGTGTTACGGCTTCTGGGCGGTCTGTGACGCGGCGTGGTTTGGGGATGCATTGGATGCAGAGGGACCACTTTGGAGCTCGAGCTGGTGCCCATGATGGTCGGATCGGGCACCTGTGCTCTTCGGCTTCACCCTTCCACTACGAGTGGTGCCCGACTCGTTGTAGCGACAACCTGCAGCGTGCCGGTCGTTGCTGGTACGCGCGCGAGATGCGGGAGCGGGGTGGTCAGACGCGAGGGCTCTCAGTGCGGCAGGTGTGCTTGCTGGCTGAAGCTGCGGACCATATGCTGAAGGCGAAAGAGGCCACACGGACAATGTGTCGCTGCTCATATCGCGAACGTGTATCCGGAGTCCGCGGCTTCTTCTTGCACGTCGCTACCGTATCCGCTCGCGGATTGGGTGTATGAGGGGTCGTGCGGCCGCGACTGGAGTTCACCTCGTTCCGTAGCAGCTACCTTTGGAGCGGAGGGTGTCCGCGGAGAGCATGGGATGTACGGGCTTGTCCCGCCTTACCCAGCACTGGCCCATCAAGTCTGTTCCTGCCGACTCCGCCCAGGATTTTATACTGGCATTGATCTACTCTACTGTAAGTCTACGACGAATCGTATCTGAATCAACCCCTGGCATATGTAACCTAGCTACTCAATGTACGATTTCTTGTGCTTCCAAGCACACCAAATATGATCCAATTCTCGTTCGATCTCTATGAGGAAAAAGGTGGGACATCCAGAAAAATGTCGCGCCTTGAGCTACGTTCCTCATTTCAGTGCCTGTCCCGAATTCGAAGGGCAAGGGAAAAAACGTGATTGCATCACAAATGCTTTCCTAAAATGGCGATCTTTCTCTCCTTCCACTATGTTCTCGACTCTCGCACAAGGTCTATGTTTCGCTGGGGTCTTTGTTTCTCATGCGAACTGTCTGGGTTGTTTCCTGGCGAATAGAGCAGCGCCCCGCCCCTCTGGATCTCATTCTGAACCCAGACAACGACAACGCTCTTTAGCGCTCTTTCCGCTGGGCTGTCTAAGACCAAACTCAACGCGGAAGAAGCACGTCGTTGACACGGCGGAAGCATCGCTAACCTGGTTTCGCGAATGCGTTCTCCGCCGCGTAAGACCTACGACTTATTCTGGCTCCTTTCCAGTCCGCAAACGTATAAAGGGAGAGTGATTCTAGGTGGAAGAGCAGTGAATCACCCACTCTGTCCCCCACACGCACATAGTCTTCTGCATCACTATGCCCGCCCTTCCTACTGCTCCTACTGCTGCACCCTCACACCTCCTCTCCCCGCAGGTCGGGCTCGCCGGCTTTTTGGTAGTCGTGGTCTTGGTCTCCGGCACTGTCTACCTCGGGAGACGCCTCGTCAATTTGGTGACTGACAAGCGCCGTGCGCGCTCTCCAGATGTCGAGGTGCGCTTGAACTCTTTACCAGCTTTAATCTCCCTAATCTTCGTCGTAGAAGACTGGAGACGCGTCCACCGTCGTCGCTGCGCGCAAGGACATCGGTCCTGTCCAGGTACGTTCCATCCCAGTCCTATTCTCGCCTCCTCTGATGTCGTGCGCATTTCAGCCCACCCCCGTTACCGTCCTAATCGCGGCGAGGGAAGCTCTTCACGTCCACAAAGTATGTCGCGCGACTTCTCCTATGTCTCCATGTCTGACTTCTTTTCAGCGCAAGGTGGCGGTGCAGGCGCGTCTTCAGTCGAGTTCCAAGACGATAAAGACCGAGGTATATCTGTGCATCCTCTTCATGCGAAATACACTGTCTAACGCTGTCTCATCTCAGGTTAGCAGCAAGCCCGTCTACACCGCCAACTCGCCCGTCATTGCCCAGGTCCCCGTCGTCCGCATCCTTCGCCAGCAGGGCGTGAAGAATGCGCCCGGAGCCTCCACGACGCGGTCTATCCGTACACCTCCCGGACTCTCGCCGCTGCGCTCCGTCCATTGTGCTCCGCAACCTGTGCTCCTCCCGGTTCTTAGCACTGTCATCGACAAGACCCCGGTGCCTGTCGTCACACCCACCGCCCTCGACATCCCCGCCGCGCCCACCCGGTCCGCCCTCATCCTCGCCCGTCTCGCCGACGACAGCCAAGACTTTGATGAGCGCATTCGTTCTTCGCCTCTCCGTCCTGCGCCCACCCAACCGCGCGTCCTCGTTGCCTCGCGTCTTGGCAACACCAGGCGCGGCAAGCACATCCAGTCCACAGCACCGACTTCGCCTACCGGCAAATGGCTCTCGGGTCGCATCACGACTCGGTCGGGCTCGATCCGTAGGGACAAGGAGAACGGCGGCCAGATCCAGGTACCTCAGCGCGCCCGCTGCGCTCCCTAGTTTTGTAAGCAATCACGCGCTCGCTGGTCGGCGCTCCAGATCTCCCTGTTTCGTTCTCCTCCGTCTCTCTATCTCTCTCCTGTTTTGTTTACCACACTACTATTAACTCTAATACTTGCTCGCGCTTTCGGGGGCCTGATCATCCCTTGGCGGCTTAATACTTTACTTTTTGTTCTCTTTTACTTACTTATTACTGCTTCGCTTGTATCTTTCATTCTTTTTGCGCTAATGGGATTCAAGTTGACCTTGATGAACTTGTGTGATCCTGTTCGAAGACTTGCCAATATCAATCCGCTGACAGAGCTAAGCTTTTCAACGCCGACGTACCTGAGTCCCTTCGAATTTCCACTGGTTCTGAGGTATTCTACCGAGTGAGAGGCAAGAATATTCGGGTATCGTAAGCTGTCCCCGAACTGAACAAAAGTTGCAACTTGGCACCGTCATGCAACATGGAAAAGATCTGACATAGAAACGAGAGGAATGGGCGCGGGCGAGGTGGAAGGAATATTTCGAATGTGATTTCGTTGGGTAGGCTCAGATCAGGATACTTGTAGGTGTCGAGCCGAGTTTGATACGAACTTCGTTCATTTATGTGGCCATTTAGCGAGTGCTACAACGCCCTGACCTGAATGTCTAGTTCTGATATGCGCGCCCGAGCGAATATTGGCGCGGACTTCGGGCTGGCCGAGTCGGACGGCAAGAAATTTGCCAGAAAGCATTTTCAAGTTTAAAAAACTCAAGGTTTGTAGGGAATTCTACCAGCTTGCATTAGAATCCAACGAAGAATCTGTTCGGACACGCGTAAAATCTGTATCCCATCTTTTAGGAGGGATTCATTGGAAAGTGGGGAGCTTGCACTTCACGGAATCGCTGTGCTAGCACCAATAAACTGCGGAATCTCACTAAGTATTAATACGATCAGGTTGGAGAAGTTGGTCGAGAACGTACCAGTAACACGCGTCGTCGAGGTCCAAAACTCAAGGTACTAGCAGGTAATAGCCCTCGTATCAAGGTCGGTAGAACGAAGTGGATCTGGCCGCGGGGAAACACAGCGGCCGGGATCATGAGCAGCGGCCGGGAAGAGGGCGATTGGTCGGCGGAAGCTGGCCAGAACTATCCGTGACAAGGGCGAGTCGGAGTACTTGGACGGGCGGATGGGATTGGGATGGGAAAGCTGGAAAAGCTGGCAATCGACCTTACTTTTGGATAATTCTATTTGGCAACCCCCGTTGCCACAGTACCCCCGTTGCCAAATAGAAAAAGTCTATCTGGCAACCCCCCCGTGATCTCAGCGTCCGGACCGGTGCCTGCGATCAACGCAATCAGCCATCGCATCAGACCATCCCAATGTAGATCAGAGCGGTGATCGATGATCCCTCCCTATTCCTTGCACCTCGTGTATCCACCAACCCATGCTGCATTTCAGCCACTCTTCCAATGGTACTTATTGAAATGAGTATATGTTCCTCATGTCTTGGATACTGGCTGGGTTGTCCTATAAACATTGTAATCGGTATTTCAAAATCACCGCCATTCACCGGTGATTGATGGGAAACGAAAATTTCAAATTTCCCCTCGTCGCATCTTGTCTTCACCCTCCATGTCGTTCGCAAATCTGCATACTCTGCTCCTCACCCTCAGACACGGTTCTCTGCGGAGTTTTTCAGCATATAACACTTTCCGATGCATCCCACCTCGTTACAAACAACTTCCTCCCTTGGATCCTGCCAAAAGACACAGTCAAGAAATGGCTC